>JAJLSF010000418.1:0-31405 GCA_030567395.1 Citeromyces hawaiiensis
GAAATTACTTTCGACTCCCCGTAACACCATTTTATACAATGTTCCGATCATCACATGGCTCAACCCACCAACCTGTGCTTCTTGACATTCGGGTCAAGTCTCCATTCAAAAACATGATTCTCATTCGTGGAACAGAATATGAGGCCCCCTCTGTTTCCTTAGAGGGACACGTTGTATTTTCGTTACCTGAGCAGACGCCATGCAAGAAAGTTAGCTTGAAGCTGGTGGGGACGTATAAATTGGATTTCATGGAATCGATGAAAACGTCAAACAACGAAACGGTGAAAATTCCTGTTCGTGACGAGGCCACCGTTTTGGAGTGTCTGTGGGACAACTTGTTGGTAAGTGAAACAGGGGTCATCACGTGTGGTGAGTATGGCCAGCCCATGTTTTCTAGTTCAAGTAGAAACAGCGGTGTGTCGGCGCCACCTACTGTGAATCCCCAAGCGCCTCCCAAAAGAAATGTTATGAAAAAACGTGCAAATGCCCCAGGTAGTTTGCAGTTGCCGAGTGTTTCTTTAAGTAAATACGAAAATGTGTCGACGCCAACGGGGAGCAACTCATTTGTTCTTCAGAAGGGCAATCATAGTCTTGATTTCAACTGCATTCTCCCAGGGAACATCCCCGAAACTGTGGAAGGTCTTCGGTCGGGATCTATTGTTTACCGACTTGAAGTGTGTTTGGAAAGAGGCTCTTTTAAAAATCCTTTTACAAAGCAGAAATATTTTCGCATTTTGAGGACTTTGACTGCCGCTAGCTTTGCTCACACAGAGACGGTTATGATTGAGAATATGTGGCCCCAGAGAGTTCAGTACAGAGTTTCTGTGCCGAAAAAGGCCATCCCACTAGGAGGTTCTACCGCGGTAGACATGCTCATCATCCCGTTGCGGAAGGGACTCAGGCTGGGCAAAGTTACTGCGTCTATATCGCAGCAGTTTTCGTTACGAGGTTTGAAAAACGAGTTTTACGAAGAAGAAGAGACGGTTATGGAAGAGGAGATAGATTCTGCTCCGAAAGAAGATTCCTCGCTTGACCAATGGTCTTTCGTGACTCATGTGAAAATTCCGGCTATCTTGAAAACTATACATCACGACTGCGACACAAGGGGCCACATGATCAAGGTGCGTCATAAACTTAAGCTTAGAATTCAGCTCGTCAACAATGACGGTCACGTGAGTGAACTTCGCGCAAAGCTTCCTGTAGTGTTTTACATCAACCCGCAATTCCAGATTTATGGAAGAATGGCATCTGTCAACAATGGCAAAGTGCATTTTCATCAGGGTCAGCAGCCGCTATTTGATATCCAGCCATCTACACCAGGACTTCCAGAAGAAGACTCGCAGCAAGATGATTTAGCTCCTCCCTTGTACGAGAAACACGTTTATGACGCCATTTACGATGCCGTGTCAAGAACCGTTTCTCCCAGTCCTTTGGCACAAAGCGTGGACTCTTATTTCAATATCAGCCCGGCATCTAACTCTGCAACTCAATCACTGCATCCATCTAGGGCCATGTCGCCTATGGTCATGTCACCTATGGCCATGTCGCCGATGGGTATGTCCCCTATGGGTGGTATGTCGCCCATGATTATGTCGCCTAGGGCCACGACCCCTGTAGGGGTGTCACCAAACGCAAAATCTCCTAGTCTGGAGGTCCCCTCGTATGATATCGCCACAGAAGGGTCTGTGAATGAAGATGATCTCTCGCCCATGTATGAAGGGCCGGGCGGTGACTCTGAGTTGGGCTACTTTGGCATGACCCATGGAAGCACCCCTCCGATTGTGTCTCCTTCTGCAAACGGGTCCAAGACGTCGCTGAATGAGTTGCACATGTCCAACTTGGGAAGGAAATCGATTCCTAAAATCCACAAATCCAAAAGCGGCAACTCTATACCGTCCAGTGGTACTTCCACTCCTACCACTCCCTCTACGCCCAAACCGAGACCTACACACGATGCTGCGAGCAACCTGACTGGATTGATGTCACGACTTAAGCATCCCAATCACTCAGCTAGTCATTCTCAAAGTAGCAAGTCCAAGAAGTGATTGATGCATCAGGACATGGTGAGAATCGTCTGATCCCTAGAGCGCACAAGCGTTGTGCTTGTGACGCACATATTATACATCATCTACCATACAGCTTCGCGTAAATATCAGGCGCAGAGGACGAACCATTTGACAAACTTCGACATTCTCTTCTCGTTTCATGCTTGCGCTTTGGCTTTGATTCAATCGATTATTTGGCTTTGAAAGGCTTTTTTTAAAGACGGTTAGTGTCCAAAAAGTTTCACCTGCCTACATTTACTTGACTTTTTGGCTCCCTTGTGGAAACCAGGCTGTTTTTTTGATATGCAGAGTCCCATCCATAATTCCACAAAAACCTGGAATGTTCAATTTTCATATATCTTTCGGAACTGCTTCCATCGCCTAAAAAGAATTTACTAGGAGCTTAAGGATATCACTCAAACAAAAGCACAACCTTATTCATTAAGTCTCATATTATTGGTCAAACCCATCCAAGGCCTTCAGAGCCTTCTCCAACCTCTTGATCCCCTCCTTTTCCGTTTCTGGCTCCAGAATCATTCGCGTGCTCAATCTACTCAAGGAATCGACAACTTTTTCAACAAGTCTTCGTTCCTGTTGCGGAATGCCCAACCCCTCGAATTCTTGTCCGATCACCATTCCCTCTGTTGCGTCGAGAAACTTGGCAAGTGTCTTCATATCAAAAGGAGCCTTCTTGGTCAAATGTGAGCCTGTAGAGTATCTTTTCTTGGGCTTTGTTTTTGTCTTTGGCTCTTCGTCTATGTCTTCGAAATCGTCCTCGTTTTCTTGGACCTTTTCGCTTCCCGAGAACTGAGAGTTTCCGCTTGATTGAGAGCCCTCTGCCGTGTGAAAAGTTGTTTCTGAGCTGTATGTAGGGTTTCTCATGTGACTAATCTCGAGTGGTTTAGTGAAAGCTTCTTGCGAAGAGCTTTTCGGATGATTATCCGTAGCCATTGATTCATTTTCCTTCTTTAATCCCTCAAGGCGTTCTTTGGCAGATGCTGCCTTTACAGGTTCAGTCATAGGCTTTTCCATAGGCTTTCCCATAGGCTTTCCCAAGGGATCTTCCATAGGCTCTTGCATAGGCTCTTCCAAGGGCCTTTCCACAGGTTCTTCCATAAGTTCTTCCTTTACAGATCCTCCCCCCTGAGACTCCTTGCTCATATCAAATAGCTTAAACTCATTCTCCAGCTGCTCGAACCGCTCGTCAAGATTGAGACTTCCCGGAAAAGTAAATCTCTTGGATTCCTTCTCTGGCAATGGTGGAAGAGGACGACGAAGGGCAACAGGCATAGCTGACACTGGGCGTCTTGGAGATCTGGCGGGAATTGTGTTATCAAACTGTACAACCTCTCTTCTCATGGGAACTTGCTCTACATCATGATTAAAAGTGGGCAATTTCCCTATACTTGAAGATGCAATCGAAGACAAGTCATCGCTAGCCCTTCTAGATCTTACCATCTTATTGGGTCTCCTCAACGAAGACGAGTCGAGCGTTTTAACCTCATTTAGAAAACCAGGACCCCCATGGTTTTTATCTACAACCACTTTTATAGGTTCCACCTCTTCAACAACACCAGAGTATTGTGATGTAGCCGAGTGTCTGTTTCTCGGTATATGGAGTCCCTCAATTAGGTTGATATCTGAAGCCGTATATTCTGCGCCTGTTTTGGTACTCAGGTTGGTTATTTCGTCGTTGGATCTGCTGGATTGATGACCGTATATTTGTCTGCGGCCAGATGAGCCTGAACCTTTGCTGGAATCTGATGGACTTCTATCGCCAGAAGCATACCGAAGAGAGTTTCTCACCTTTATTTTGCAAGAGGTGGAGTCGTCATCACCGTAAAAACTACTAGCTGTATCGTGGATTGTCTCCATCAGAGGTTTGATTTGATGTATTTATGTTTTACTGCATTAGGAAGTGTGATTAGCCGTTAGGAAATGGGTACACCGCATATTTGGATGCAGTTTGGTTGTGCGGTGCACGACTCTTTTTCAATCCACGGGTTGTCCTTCTTATGCTTATGAACCAGTAAAAAACCATGAATATGCTCAATTACGTACTGTTAAGAAAGGGGTAAAAAAACTAGTTTCCTTTCTGACAGAAATTCTGAGTCTAATATCACCTCTAGAAGACTTGACTTGCTGATCAGCCTGGCTGGCTCACTGCTGAGCATTAACGAAGAATGCAGACGTAGACAAGCTTTGCACGAGCAAAAAAATATTCTAGATACGATGTCAAACAGTTCAATCATAGCACTTCAGATTTGGCTATATTCTGTCACAGCATCGTCGCGCATATCAAAAACATGTCATAGAAAATTGGACCCCCATCAAAGTTGAAGGAAAATCTCCTGTCAAACTATCAAACTTTGTCAGTCTTTTGGTATATCCCATCCCTTCGCTGAATATCAGTAGCGAGAGATAATCGAAAGGGCTTCACTCTGTGTTGTGCAAATGCGAAACCCTTTAGTTGCTAAGCTTTTGAATGGCGCAGTTCAGAAGAGATCTCACATAGAGCTATTGTTCGCTATGTATGCCCTTCGTGTTGACAAATGGCTCGAGCCATACGTCTGTCCACGACTGCAGACGGAATATTAGTACAGGACTTTCTCAGTACGCTAATACTGATCAAAAGCTTCCATATATCGTATATATCGATGCAAGTGCATAAAATGCGTTTGTGCGTGCATCGATGTTGACTGAACAAGATGTCAACCGGTATCATCTAAACCCACGTTGATCCAATTCTGATTATCTGATCTTTTATGTCAACCCACGAATCTTGAGGCAAAAAAAATCGGAGAGACATAGTTCCAATGCAATCCATAACGCAAGACAATACAGCTTTCAGCTTTGTCAAGCTTTGGTCAGGTTTTTTCATAATATTATCCAATAATTTTTGATGCTACTTCAAAAGGCTGAAGCAGTGCATTTGGTCCATGGCCGGTACCGTATTTGTAAAGTTGACATAGAAATTAGCCAGAGCTTTTGAGAAAGAAAAGGTTCTTTGAATAAAACCATACGTTTGTCATATAAGCGGACACCGGGCTCCTATTCTCCACGCATTCAAAGGTAGATCTTGTGAAGGCGAAGACTTACATATGGAGGAGCTTATATACAGAAGAAAAGAGCAAGCTCTACTCGATGTAAAACTAGCCTGCAATCTGTAAAAGGTGGATGTTTAACCTCATCGCACTTGAAGTGAGTCGCGCACGACTATTAGAAGGGCCTAGAACAACAACTCAAAACAATACTTTTATTGATGGATTCAGGTGCATCGCCATGACAAGTTGTGAAGCAAAGCACCTAGCCAGCCGGAAGAGGCTTATGTATGGGTCAGACGATGTTTCCCATACTATCAAAAGACGCTTGATAGACAATTTCGATATGCTGTCTTTAGACCGGAACACTCCGAAAAGTGCATTCACTGATTCGGATTACATGGACACCTCGTCAAAGGATGTGGAGTTCATTCCTGATATGGACTCATTCTTGGGTGACGAGCTGGAGATCCCCGAAGTAGTCGTCAAACCACTTTTAAAGGAAATATTCAATGCTGAACCCCAAAGTAGGAGGAAATTCTCTTACGATCGTGTTGCTGAGCGTAAGAGGCAAAGTGGCGACTTTCATGACTGGCCCATAATAAAATGGTACAATCCGATGTGGGTTCTTTGGCGAATAACTCACAACTACGTGAATCAGTCTACGCCAAAGAAAAGGCAAAAATATGTTTCACCACAGATAGTAGAACTGGATGGAGATGGGGATGAAATGCTCAGCGATAGCTGGGATGGTGACGATACCGGGGATCAAGTTATTGATGAAGATTGTGACTTTTACAACTATGGAGATGAGTACGTTGCTCCAAAGTATACCGGAAAGGTGTCAAATTTCGTTTTTTCCGACTCGGAAATGGATGGAATGGACACAAGCCAGTTCAGCTCTCCTGGTTCTCCTTTAAAGAACTCGTCTCCTCTGAGGAAATCTTCTATGTTGGAGAGTGATTATGGGTCGTACTATGGATCGTTCGATGCAAAGCGGGTGCTAGTACCGAGTCACTTTGAGACGATTAACGACGACATGGAGATGGATGACTGGAGCGAATAGCATTATTTATTGAGTTGCATAGTATTGGGAAAGTGTAGTTGGGACCGAGTTTGAAAAAGACTTTTGTGGAAAGAGTGTAACTTATACTAGTGCTAAGTGAGATGGATTCATGTTTAGTGACTCTAGGGGTTTTATTTCACATTGTGTCAGTCTCGGTTGATAAGTCGGAAGAGACAGCGAAGATCTACAGCCTTGATTGGTGTTCGTGTGAAACTTTTACGGTGCGCTAGGATACACATGTAATACTTTGGGCGCATGAGGGCTAAAATTTGAGGTTAATGTATAGATTACAATTAATTCAACTTGCACTACTAGCCAAATGAAATCCGATGGATTTATCACTGGATCGGTAGCGCAACATCTCAAATGCAGTCAACTGCTGGATTGGAGCTACTTCGAGAGAAGTTGTCTTATTTGAATAAGGATCAAATTGAGGCTGATGTCATTGACATCTGGAAGCAACGAAGGGCATGCCCAAGAAGACTGAGTCAATTTATGTAGCTAAATAGATAAATGCAGTAACACACTCTGGAAGTCTTGAGTTCAGGGCATTATGCGTGCTCTGCTTTTCCTTCTATCATTACAGATTGGGATTGTCATAAGCAAGTCTTTTTTAATCGTAGACTCCCAATGCAGTAGTGAACATACCATTGAGATACCACACATATCCTGAGACAAACTCTGAATCGAGGTCTTTGAGAGCTACTCATGAAGAAACAGAGAAGTATAGAAGTTGAGTGAAACTATTTCGGTGGAATTATTTAGTTTTCGGTGAGGAAAGAATACTATATGCTCACACTATCATCGTCACGCATTGTACTGATACGCTGCCATAGAAGACAAACAGTCTTTGATAGTTCGATCGCTACCTTAAACGTAGCAGAACTTGCTCTGATTGCGGACTCACACAACGCGGGCACCATGCTCTTTTAATTGCAATTCATTTGAGATGATGTACATTTGTTGCCAGAAATCAGACTGTTTTTATATAGTGTTTCAGTGATCTGATGTTCTTGAGAGCTAGAATATTCACAGGTACAAATAACTTGATTTGTTCATGAATGTTATGGAATGATCTATGCATGGCTACTGTTAAGCATTCATTACGACTAGCAAAAGTTTGTACTCCTTCATTGATTGATGCCCTCATGCTTGATGATGGGCCAGGTCTCTGTTGACAGTTATATCATAGACATTGTCATGGTGTGCTTGTGTGACCTAGATAGCGATTCTGGTAGATGTTGTCAGCTTCCGTGCAAGTGTTTGTTTTTCGACTGGCCCAGCTGTCCCACTCGGGAAATTGCACGAATGTCGACTTTCACTCACATAGATCGATGAGCTCAAATACTGCGAGCGGAAGAGGTCATAAAACATCAGCTTTACATACTTTGTATAAACCGACAGCAGCTATACCCACTTTCGAGTGCTGTTTCGATCATAGAACGAACAGGAATACAACGCACAGCTTAATCGTGGCCTGAATACCTCATGCAATCAAATAGAGACCAACAAAACCGTCACTGGGCGTATGTTCGTATCATCGTTATATACAACTCGGCGAGCCTTCTAAGACTGCCTGCCTTACACCATCAAATCTCGCAAGATACTCTTGAGGGAATGCACAGTCTCCTGAGAGGGCAATTGTTCAATCATTTCAAGCGCCTGCTTATGAAGCATTGCCAGTACCTCTTCACAGTACGCGAAGGAACCGGTCCGCTGCATTATTTCAATAGCATACTTTTTCAGCCCCACATCCTGGGTGCGAAGTTTCAGTATATTGAGTAATTCTTGGTTATCGGGGTCTGTTCTTATAGAATGAATAATTGGAAACGAAAATTTTCCCTCCGTTATATCCTCACAGAAACCCTTGTTGCTTTTGTAGGTATCTGAGGATAAATTCATGTAATCGTCTCTTACCTGGTAAATTATACCGATAATGTTAGCCAGTGGGATCAAATCATGACTATCATTACTTTCATTCACCATCAGCCTAATTGCAAGCCTGAAAAGCCCGCCAGTCTTGCCAATTACCATGTCGATATACTCATTCTCAGTGGGGATCTGGAGCTGATCTCGCCAGTGGAGCTCCATACCCTGGCCCCTATGGAGATTTATCAATTCTTCTGTGAATATTTCAATGGACCCGAAAGAAAGTTTGTCCGCATGACCCAACGCTACAAAATACATGTAATTAGCACTATTAATGGTGAACGGCACACCAAACAAAGTATGGGAAGCCGGTTTACCCCTACGCAGCGTGGCATTGTCTTCTATGTCGTCAATCATCAGAGAAGCACTATGCAAAATATCGATAACCTGCCCGATAATACTAATTTTCTCTTCTGGCACATGCAGAAGCTGGTTGAAACAGTGAACCATCACCTGTCGTAATTGCTTCCCCTTATTTTCCACCAAATACTTGTACGGGGCCCTCAGCAATGACTCGGATCTGTCGTTCCACGAATCTTGGCCGTTTATCGATTTGGTCAGCTGTTCAAAGTTCATTTACATCCGTACACCTCCGATATGGATAATAACCCTTTAGAATGGATGCTTGAGGTGCCTCCTGTAACGCGGTGTTTAACGGCAGGGATGCTATTGACGTCAATTTTGGAGTCGACAGGCATTATAAGCAAAACAGACTGTTTTTACTCTGTGGATTACACTTTCAGAAAGGGCCAGTACTACAGAGCGTTGACCACCTTTCTCTATTTCGGTCCACTCACACCGGATTTGGCCATTACGCTGATGATGGTGGGGAGACATTCTCGCTCTTTGGAACAAAGTTTCAGTCGCCGAAGAGACTACGCCTGGTGTATATTTCTCCTGTCTTCGGCACTCTTGATCTACGCTTCTTTAGCAGGAAACATATATATTCTCAGCACTCACCTTAACGATGTGCTATTATATATATGGTGTAAGCAGAATAACGAAATTCCAGTCGGAATTCCGGGGATTTTGACTTTTAAAGCTGGGTATCTTCCCTTTATGCAGATACTTCTCGATAAGGTCATCAATGGTATAACCTCCTTCGGTAGCAACATTTCGATTCACGATCAGAACAAGCGGTTTGACTTGAAGGTGGAGCTTTGCGGGATCTTTATAGGTCACTTGTTTGTTTTTGCGCATTATATAATGCCCACAATTCATCCGGGAGTGGATCTTCTCAAGCCTATTTGGGAGTGGGGGGGCCGTTGAATCATCAGGAGTAAAAAACATAAGAATTAGATCCTCCCTCATATGACTTTCCCCCAACTGTCAACCAGCAGCTCCTTCCCAAAGGATTTAGAGGTGGTGAAATCGGATGGATTCAACCCTTCAAAAGCCCCGGCTTCTTGTATATATTCCAAACAGTGGTACTCCTTCATTCCATCTGGCTGATCATACTTCCACAACATAGTGGGAAGATCAAACATGTGGGATTCCACTCCAATGTTTTTGAAATGGTAATCCCCCTGCAGTTGAAGCAGCATCTTGTGTAACCTTAGCGTCTCTGGCTCCATAAGATTCAAAGGATCACACTCCTGCTCCTTTGGTACGCTCAGTCTTTCTCTCAATAAAGTCGAAATCTCCATTAGATCGTCTGACTCGCGCGGTGACTCCAATGCTTGCTTCAGGAGTGAAAAATCTGACACTTGAGGCAAGGAGATCGATCTCATTTTGTGATGTGTGTAACGAACCATTATGCGTTTAGCCGTGTTGGACTTTGATCTGTATTTTGGCTTGAGCCGCTTTAAAAAGGCTGCAGCCTCCTGGTATCGTTTTTTGTGGATTTCCCGTTGTGATTTCCGATCCATCGGTGTTAAATTTTTCAGAAAAAAATTATGCATGAATATGCACAGATATGCAGCCGAGATGAACTACCATAGTTAGGCATTTCTGGATGACGCTTGAGCTTGATAGTGAAACATGTGCACTGAGTAACTGCAAGGACCTATAGCTCAGTTACGGGGAATTGGCAGATGCAACCTCTCCTTTTTTATACATCAATGAGTGGTAAAATCACTCTTTGAGCCCGCAAGTTGCAACTCGCTGCGAGATGCTTGGCTTTGCGAAAAACGCGTGGGGTGTCAGTTCTCATCATATATATGCTCTCTGCCCATCCGAAAGTCAGCCTTTTTTCTTCCAAATCCCTGGTTATCGTGGTCACCAGACTCGTCTTTTGCAACGATGAGAGTTTCTCTATGGCAGTTGAGACTCGCTGTGTTAGAACCGCTGTGTTATCTTATTCGATACCTTTTTTCTTTGAAAGAGTAAGCCCCTGTCGTCCCATGTAGCGCAACGTTGAGGGTTTTATTTAATTTATATACTTAGCGAGCTGTGAAAAGCTCATCAGCAACTACGCTCTTCTCATAGACATCTCGCAACGAGACCACGTTCTCTCGTGGTTCCATGAGGTACCCTTTGCTACGACTCCCCCGATTATTTATCATTTTGAGTGCAAAATCCACAATGTACTCTGCAGAACTAAAGGTTGCACAGTTAGCCGTAAAAAGAGCATCAGTCTTTACCAAACGCATTTCCGATGAACTCAAGACGCAATCCACGTCTTCAATTACCAAATTAGACGATTCTCCTGTCACGGTTGGGGATTTTGGAGCTCAGGCTATCATCATCAATAGTATTTTGAAAAATTTTCCTCAAGACCAAATTGTTGGCGAAGAGGACTCTAAAATACTTAGAGAGCAACCAGCTTTGAAGCAGTATATCTTAGAAAAGATTCAAACCGTTCAGTCTCAAGATTCTGACAACCACTCGATTCTGGGTGAGATTACCACTTCTGATCAGATCTGTGACGTAATCGACAAGGGAAACTCGGAAGGCGGAAGCAAAGGAAGGTTCTGGGCTCTTGATCCTATTGATGGAACCAAAGGTTTCCTCAGAGGTGATCAGTATGCAGTGTGCCTTGCATTAATTGAAGATGGTAGGGTCAAGTTGGGAGTGATTGGATGTCCGAATCTAAGCTCGGATTTGAAAGATTCACTCTCTCCTCGGGGTGGGCTATTTTCGGCTGTAATTAACCAAGGCAGTTTTTACCAAGATTTGTTTGGACCTCTTCAACCTAACGACCACAGAATCATGCTTAATAATTCGAAACCTCACGACCAGTCTAAAGTATGCGTTGGCGTCGAGAAGGGCCATTCTTCAGGCTCGCTTCAGTCTATTGTTTTGAATAAGCTCTCACTTGATCACCAAGACCTGTTAATCCCGATGGATTCTCAAGCAAAGTATTGTGCTCTGTCAAGGGGCGATGCTGAGATCTACCTCAGGCTTCCCGCCAAGATGTCGTATGAAGAGAAGATATGGGATCACGCTGCAGGCAATATTCTCATTACAGAGTCGGATGGAATTGTAAGTGATCTTCTAGGTAACGAACTCGACTTTGGTCAGGGGCGCACTCTTAAGTCTAAAGGAGTTATCGCCGCTAGCAAGAGTATCCACCCAGAGATTATTAAGGCTGTAAAGTCTGTGGTGGGAGAGAATGCTGAGTATATTACAAAGTATGTACCTGAATGAGAAGCACCGAGTGACTGAGTTGATTATTTGGGTGTGCCATTAAAAACAAATGAGAAAAGTTAAAGGAGTGGTAAAAACTTCTCTACACACTTTGAGATCTGGACAAGCTAGATTTGCTTCGTAGAAGTCGCTTCCACCTAGATACAGTCAAATTCAGTCGTATTCAAAGAGGATGTCGCGAAGAGTAATATGTCCTCATAGCTTTCTACGTCTATCGTACCTGATCCCGCTCTGTGCCTTCAAAAGTCAACCATCTTCAGAGACAAAGTTTTCTCGATCTCAAGATTAGTAGATAGAATGTTTTGCAAAAGCAGTTTATTCCACTTTGTAAGGTCCTGCACCAATGAATTCGATTGGACAGCTATTCCAGAGCACTTACTTTGACCCGTAATGCAATAGTTTGAAGAAAATGTGTCCGAACAAAGAAGTGACTTGTTCTACCATAGTCTGCCAATCGACTGGTTATCCTGTCGGGTACCGAGGCCATGCATAGTTTGTGTCCCAGAGACTTGAGAGGCGTGAATTTGAGCGTATATTTAACTTTTACTTCAACGTTCGTTAAACAAACCCTCTTATAGGGCATCAGCCGCACCCGTTGCAGAAGGTATCTACTGGGAGCGACCTGTGGGGCGTAATGCTCAACTACATCTGCAAATTACCACAGATGTATGTTAGTACATTATTACGAGAAAGAAGATCCCCTCACCATTCTCGTGTTGATGTCATATGGAGGTAGGGAGCCGTTGGTATTTTTCAATGCATGCCTCAAGAATTTATAGAAAAGAGAACATTTTTTCGCTTCACTACGAATGGTAAGCCGAGGTGGAACCTCGCTCAGTCATAAAATGTCAGGATGTGGTTCAGGTACACGCTATGCATACGTAGCGACCCTTGCAGAACGAGTTTTTGCTATGAAAGAGTGGAGAAAAGACAGCCGGAGAGGGATAATATGCAGTGCTACATCTAATCCGGTCATTTCCTATCATCTTTAAAGACTCAAAAATGAAAACGAGACAAGCACCTGCTCAGCAAACTCAAAATGAACATCTTAAGATGCACATCTTGAGAAACAAATTTTCAACAGAGGCAACTCTTACTCAACAGAAGCAACTCTTACTCAACGGACCAGAATTAATGTCTGTTCCAAAAATAAATTCCAAAAATAATATATATATATATATCCGATCTCCGGGTAACACCGCGCTTACCATTTTATTTCAAGATGTTACATTCCATACAGAGACACGACAAAACTCTGTAATATAACGCGTCATGATAAAAGTATGTGATCAATTTTGTATGAAAATCCATCAACTAACTCGTGCAGACATTTAAACGGTCAAAAGATAAGCTGAAATCGCCGGTAACGCCCGTTAAGCGTTCTGGTTCCCAATCCTCAGAGGTCAAGAATGAAGTGCCCATGAAAGTGATAAAAGCGTTGTATGGCTACGAGGCACAGGGACCCGGTGAATTGAGATTCCAAAAAGGAGATTTTTTTCACGTTGTCTCAGAAACAGAACCGCAATGGTACGAAGCCACTAATCCCATGACGAGGGTCAAAGGGATGGTTCCCAAGTCGTACTTCGAGCCCTTTGGCAGAACAAGGCCAGTGGCAACTGCTCCAAACTCTCCCAGTAGAATCACAACGCTTTACGGAGTAGTACTGTATGATTTCTCTTCAGAAAGACCTGACGAACTTTCCGTTACTGTAGACGAGCATCTTTTAATATGTGCCCATCACGATTTTGAGTGGTTCATCGCAAAGCCCATAGTAAAAGTTGGAGGGCCTGGACTGGTTCCAGTTAGCTACGTCAAGCTTTTGGATACAAAGGGTAATGCTTCCGCTATGGATAATACGCAAGTGATCATGAACTCGAATTTACCCACAATAGAAGTTTGGAAAGAATACAATGCTAAATACAAGGCAAGCTCCATTCAGGCAGGTACTCCATCCACTTCTTCTGACTCTCCCATCTCTTTTGGTGGACTTTCTAAAAAATCTTCACTTTCACGCACCATAACGTCAACATCGGCTACTTCTCTGGGAAATTTTGCTCGTTTTGAACATCTTTTGGAACCAGCTTCTGTCTACGTTGTGGAAGCTGCCGTGGAGAGTTTTGCCTTTACGAACAACAAGTACTGGTTTCTCGTTAAGGCTCACATGTCTAACGGCCTAACGAGATCGCTCTGCCGGTATTATCAAGATTTTTTCGAGTTTCAAAAGGCACTTCTGGAAGCATTTCCTAAAGAAGCTAGTAAACAAAATGGAACTCATCGTATTTTGCCGTATATTCCAGGACCTTTGCCCAATGTGGGCGATGCCGTCTCCAACAGAAGAAGAGGTAGTTTGGACGAATACGTCAAGAAGCTTGTTTCTTTGTCTGACTATATATCCAAGAGTAAGCTTGTGCTCTCTCTTTTTGAAGTCAGAACAGGTGACAAAGAGTATTTGAACTCCCGTGATAATCTAATGCCGGATCCGAGACTATCCATTCCAGCAAGCGTAGCGTCTCAACAGCACGAGACAAGGAACTCCCAGTACCAGATAGACAGGCTATCGCATTACGAAAAGAACTCTACGCCGAATCTCACTTCACGGCTAAGTGGGATGAACCTCCTTTCAAACGAATCGCCCAACGGGAGTGTTCAGAGTAAGAAAATTAAGCTCAAATTCTATTTCGAAGACGATATTTTTGCCACCCAGGTGCCACAGGATATTTCGCTAGTGGACTTGAAGGTGACAATAGCAGCGAGTTTAGACATTACAGATAGAGACACTCTAAGAGTCTTCCCCAAGGATGATACGAACATCGACGATACAAACTATAATGAGAGCAGTGAGATACTGTCAGACGAAGCACTGTGGGGGTGCAAAAACTTTGTTGAAAAGGGGAAGATTCTTCTTGTTCAAAATAACGGTTAAGGGTATAACTAATGCATTTCAATTTATTGAGAAATTGGATGAAGCAAGCCGAAGCAGCTTTATTCAGTGTATAGACATATTCTGCGGTGCAAGTTAACATGCATTCCAAACCATGTGGTCCTTTTTAGTAGCACATTTCGGTATAATTCTGCAAAAAAAAAGTTCCTCCGCGACGGGGAATCGAACCCCGGTCTACCGCGCGACAAGCGGTAATTCTAGCCACTAAACTATCACGGAATTTGTTGAGGAGGGGGCAAAAAAGAACATTCTGACGGGTAACACGTTTGTATAAAATGGCCCAACATTTTTCAAAAGTGCCTCAAGGACCGCATAGAAAAAGACTATTGAATTTTTTGCATGTACAGTAGAGTAATATTTATCTGTAGTTAAGAAATGATTAGGAAAAGCGAGAGAAAACGATTGCATAACCTGAATAGTCGATGTGGTGAGCTAGAGGTTTGATCAGCTGAAGTAGCTTTGCTCAAGGATTCCTGTTTCAGAAATGTTCACGTCAAGTCTGAAATCCTACTGCTAAAGTCGTACTTTTTTGAGTAGCTCGTCCTCCTTCAGATTTTCCCCATTCAGATTTTCCCCATGACGACTGGTTACTCACGTGGTCTTCGCAAACAGAAAATCAGCTCATTCCAGAGACCCAATCTTAATAGAAAAGACCTTATCGAAAGGCGAAATTGCTTGAGCAGAAAGAACTCTCTCTTCTAGATACGACTAGCCTCCTACCCACATCAAATTTGTTTGCTTTTCGCGTCGTAGTTTCGAGCAGTAGTGTAATCAAAGATCATGTGGCAGAACTGGCAAAGCTTTGCCTCGATTCACTTGAAAAAAATGTCTTGCTCAGAATGAACAGATAGCTACACTTTTTATTCGATACCGCTTAGTTCTCTCCATGCTTACAGGTCTCGCCCTAAAATGCTGGAAGCCCAGAAGTCTCGAACCGAGCTAGCTATGCCTTTGACCATTAATAGAGGAAGATAATTTTATGAATACTTTTTCAAATAGGAGGAGTGCTCTTGTTAGCTTCGTCTTTTAAAATGGCATGTCTGCACACTACATTCGAAAACGTGGCTCATTGCAGATTTAAGGGCAAAGTTCACCATATCATCAAAAAGCGAAAACACATAAGAGAAAAGTTGTCACAACCTTTGAAGGCCTCAATTCCTTATGGTTCGAATTTGAGCCAGTCGAGCTTTGAACCCGTTCGGGTGTAAGGATATTATGGTTGAGAACGGCGCCCCATCTCTACTGAGGCACTCACCTCTGTATGATTTTCTGTCTCCGTTTCAACCTGCTCCTAATCAATGGGTTGCCCGCTACATCATAGTTCTGTTTGCAGTCATTATACGATGTGCCGTAGGGTTGGGATCGTACTCTGGCATGAACAGCCCACCGATGTTTGGAGATTTCGAAGCTCAAAGACACTGGATGGAACTAACAATCGCCAAACCACTAAATCAGTGGTACCATTTTGATCTCCAGTACTGGGGCCTAGATTATCCTCCACTAACTGCATTCCACTCGTGGTGCCTGGGAAAGATGGGATCATTCATAGAACCATCGTGGTTTGCGATGGGATCTTCTAGAGGAATGGAGTCGCACGATTTGAAATCATTCATGCGGTTCACCGCCATCGCGAGTGAGCTGATGATTTATATTCCAGGTGTCATTGCATTTACCAGATTTATGGGTAAAAGAGTCTATACCAAATCTCCCATAGAACAAACCATCATTGCTGCGGCAATTTTATTTCAGCCTTCTTTGATAATCATTGACCACGGTCATTTCCAGTACAACAGCGTAATGCTGGGCCTGGCTTTGGTTTCGTTTGTGAACTTGATGTACGACAACTATGCATTGGCCTCTATTTTCTTTGTTCTGTCTATATCGTTCAAACAGATGACACTGTACTACGCACCACTCATGTTTTTCTATCTGCTGAGCAAAAGCGTCAAGGAGGGAAACGTTTTGCGGGTTATTGTCATTGGGACAAGCGTTATGATGACCCTAGCGGCACTTTTTATGCCCTTCATGCTTTCAGGAGGCATCGGTGAGGTGCTGCAGATCCTCCACAGGATGTTTCCGTTTGAGCGGGGTATTTTTGAAGACAAAGTTGGCAATTTTTGGTGTGCTACTAACACCTTTGTCAAGTATAGAGATATTTTCAATGACAAAACACTGAAAAGACTCTCTTTATGCCTTACTCTAGTTGGAATGATGCCCTCTTGTCTCACCATTTTTTTCAAGCCCGAAAAGCGTCTTTTGCCTTGGGGGTTTTCTGCTTGTGCATGGAGCTTTTACCTCTTCTCGTTCCAAGTGCATGAAAAATCAGTCTTGGTCCCTCTGATGCCCGCCACGTTGCTCTACTGCGACAGTGACCCAAATGTTCTGACTATGGTGAGCTGGATCAATAATATAGCCTTGTTTTCCATGTGGCCACTCCTCAAAAGAGACGGTCTGACTTTGCAGTATGCGATGCTTGCAATCCTTAGCAACTGGCTAATGGGAAATCTGAACTGGATAAGTAAGTATATTTTGCCCACCAAAATTACTCCAAGTCCGATGCTCGTCGAGAAGCCTTCAAGGACAGAAACAAAGACCGCCATTCACACCCACTGGTTTTGGCGTTTGGTTTTTATATCGAGCTATGTGTGTGCTTTTGGGCTGCATGCCGCTGAGTATTTCTTTTTCTCGCAGCGGTATCCTGATCTGTGGGTGGTGGCCAATGTCACACTCAGTTTTGCCTGCTTCACCATATTCTGGGCATGGTGTAATTATAAGATGATTTTGTGTGTATAGATGGTTTACCAGTCAGTTTAGTGAAGATGGGCCATCATATAAGGACGTTTGTAGAAAGGTCAAATCTTATCCGTCTTGATATAAAAAATAGAAGCAATCTTCTGAGTGAGTCATGACCGCCAATTCTTCTATAGATGCAAGCACCGCATCAGACCTTTTTGGGCTGTCATGAGCTGGACTGGTGTGATCTATGAGAGACGAAGTACAAAGGAAAAGCATCTCTATCCTGAGGTTATGCTTTCACTATACGGTACCTGGGACATATGATGGCTACTCTGAGAGCACGAATATTTGTAAAAGACCATCCTTCTGAGCAAAACGCATGCAAGAAACACTTGATATGATTAGTCATTCGCATTTGTCGTTAACTCAAGTTTTGAGAAATACACTCTCTTAATCTCTATCGCAAGCCAAGTATGATCTGTGTGGGCACCTCAATGTACTATTGTGGATCAATAAAGCGCAGAATATATAGACCTTATAGTTGGTTGGACGTGCATGAATAGTATATAAATGGTCAGTTCTAAATCGCATTACAATGTGAGTGCAATACATCGCTCCAATAATTTGAGTGCAATTTATTCATCTATTGGCCCGCAATGACCTACTTGAAATAAAAGCCATTCCCGATGAAGTCCAGGCCCAAACGTAGAATTTTAGGTGAGTAAACGCATTCGAGCAGTGCGTTTAGCCGACAAACTTTGTCCTCACTCAAAATCCAAGGCCACACTCCGGAACGTGTTCAGTAGAGGAACTTTTGCAGCACCGGGAATATAACCCGTATCTACTGATCACCGGAACTGCATCTAAAACTTTTCCAAAAAAAGAACGCTAAAACGTGCGATTTTCGACATTCATGGCTCGCACTTGGTCTGCTCTCGGCCTTGGCGGCAGATCTCGGACTTTCTGGTTTCCCAAGCGGCGTAATGGTGGTGTTGAGGCTCAAACGATACATGAGTTACTACCAGGCTTCAAGAACAAACATACAATGCCATGAGATTAGAAGTAAGCCTGCCGAGAAAGCATCTGCTCACAACTTGACACTTCAAGTTGACAAAAGAATAATTACCATACACACTACTCAAGCTTTTTTACTGCTCTTAATAATACTATCTATCGTGTATATAAGTGGCACAAGGCAGGCTAGAAGAAATACAATCAGTAACCCCATCAGCGCAATGACATACACATACCATCGAGACTGTTTGGGAGGGGTTACTTTGGATAGACCTTCTGGCTCTTCATGGGGGAAGCTTTCTTTTACGAGGGAGGCATAATTAGATGGAGCCATTGTTAAGTCTTCTTCTGACTGATGGGTAATCTGGCTCATAATCTCTGTGGCTCTCTTTTCGGGCGAACCATACGAAGAGGAGATGGTGTGAGTGCTACAGGTACAGAAATTTTTATCTCTTTTATAGAGTGCTCCGTCTGTTTTATTGCGAAACAGCGTCGCTGGCTGAGGCACTTTCAAGTGGCTCATTTGTTTGTGCTACATGCGCATCTATGCACGTCTATGCACGACCCCACAGATTTCGTAAACATAACCTTTTTTAGGTGCATGGATGTGTACAAAAAGAATAAGGGGCAGAATATATAAGCGCGCGCTGCGTACAAGTGAAACTCACCATGAAAGTCCATTGCGCTCAGCTCCCACAAAGATCACTGAGAGATGAGTACCGGCTGATCCAGGAGCTCGGAAGAGGCAGTTTCGGATACGTTGTGTTAGCTAAGAGTACTCTTTCCACCAGAGAGATGGTTATGAGAAACGGAGAACTAGTGCGGCACACTCTGATGGAAGAGCCATCGTTTCATAGGACAAATAAACAGAATATCGTGGCTATTAAAACTCTCGTTCACAGATGCGACTCTATGGAAAAGTATCTGAGCTTGAAAGAAGTTTCATTTGCATTATCTGTTCCATCTCACAAAAACTTGGTTCAGATGTACGACATTTTCGTTGATAGCCTCACCCACCAATTGCATTTAGTGATGGAACCTATGCAGCAGAGCTTGTGTAAATTGATGAGCGTAAGAATCCGTCTCTTCAGCGCTAGAACACTTAAAAGCATTCTTTCGCAAATTCTGGCAGCCATCGTTCATATTCACGGCCATGGGTTTTTCCACAGAGATATCAAGCCCGAAAACATCTTGGTCAGTACAACATCGTCATACTACGAGGGATCGGTTCCTTCCGATAAAAGAAAGCACTCGTACGTGGTGAAGCTAACCGACTTTGGTCTTTCGAGAAACAAGTGCGATTTCTCAAAGTACACAAATTATGTATCCACAAGATGGTACCGCGCTCCTGAGATTCTTCTTCGACAGCCGCGATACTCGTCATCTGTGGATATCTGGGCTTTTGCAGTTGTTGCAGTTGAGACCATCACTTTCCGGCCTTTGTTCCCGGGAGATAGCGAGCAAGACCAGATATGGAGGATCCTGAGAGTGCTAGGAACCCCGGCTCCCCCAGCGTATACTTATGGCTATGTGTGTAGCTCAGAAAGCGTTGCTCCTCCTGGCGGAACATGGAGCACTCCCAAGGAGCTCGGAAATGTTCCGTACGTTGTCGGGGTCGATATTTCTCTGCTCATGCGCAGACCCGATTTTTCTCGCCAGGAAATGGACGATCTCACAGATATTGTCCGTGCCTGCTTACTATGGGACGCAGATAGAAGAGTAACAGCCAATGAGTTGAGAAGGATGCGTTACTTTAAAGGTTTCGAGAGTGACGACAAGGAAAACCAGCCCAAAGAAAACTCTTTTCTCAAAATGATTGGAGGTGTTCTGCCGAGAAGGAACCTGGACAATCCCAACGGAAATGTGCTCAGTGAGTTTCCATCAGGGTTGTCGAATGAGCTGGCAAACGAACTGGCTAATGAGCTGGGGAATGAATTGGGCAATTCCCTTATGGGATGGGGCATCTAGAGCTAATAGCTATTTATTAAAATTGTATGTAATCTGCATTGTCTTGAAGGTCCTGCTCTAATTCTTGTGATACAACAGAAGAATCAGAATCTTGAGACACTTGAGACTCGTCTTCTGACTCGTCTTCACTAATAATACTCTGCTTTATAAAATCGTAATCAATCCCAGATGGAGGTGGAGCAACCTCTAATTTTTCCGTCGTTGTATGTAACAAATGATTCAGTTTGCAGGAAACCCTAGGACAGAACCCATACTCTTGCGAATCGGGACAGTCCCAGTTATGAGCAAACCGGCATTTTTTCCCACTGGAGCAAGACCCGCCTATGGCAAATTCCCTGCAAGTTACATTTCCCTCATCTTTGTGGGTGTACGAGCAATTTTCATTGGTGCAATTACCTGTTGCGTAAAACTTGCACGTTGGGGAGTTGAACTCGGTCGGGTGGTGCGATAAATGGCAGTCAGCGGAAAAACATTTCCCCTTGCATAGACTTAGTTTTTCCGGCTCATGACTGAACTTGCACCTTGTGCCTCGCTGGCACATGCCTAATAATTAGTGAAGGGAAAATTAAACCACAAACCTGTTTTGCTGAAAAATCGGCATATCTCACTTTGCTGTCTTGACGTTAGATGGGTGGGAAAATCTACTCACTTAAGCTTCTGAATAGGTTTCAGCCCGCCATTGGCGAGTCGCAGGTATTTGATTCCGTTTACGTCGACTAATTTCTTCTTCTCTCCCTTAAGCATAGACACAGGAAGCAGCCTATTTCCATTTTTAACGGAAACAAACTTATCACCCTCTATGACTATTCTGTTGAGATGAGGGTATTTTGACTTGTTCTTTTCTACAGTCAAGGCGAGATCTTTTCTTCTTTTTGCCTCGGCCGCGCTTTGAGCCGCCTGCTGCGTATTTTTATGGATTTTACTGTTGACAAGCGACATGCCTGATCTCGAGACTCTCGAAACAAACTCTTTGTCATTATTGAGCACTAGAGTTTGGTTCCTGTGAGACTTCAAAGGTTTTCTTCTTTGAACCTTCCAGCCTCGATTCAATATGGCCGATTTTTGCTGGCTGATCGTTCTCTGCAACTCTTCAATACGAGCCTTGATCTGTTCTTGGTTCATGCCCGAAAAGGTGTCTGGGTGCGTATGTCGGATTTTTCAAGAGCAGAGATCAAGGCTTTTGCTGTTGAAGGAATCTGTTCAATCTTGCCGCTGGATCGGGAATCCGGAGCCGAGATCTCCGAATATGCGATATCCAATCTGCACACGCGGGACAGTGTGAGTGAGTACTTTCTGGGGCTGCTGGGCGAGTCGCAAGATACCTTTGAGTTTATCGAGAGATTTCAGAGTATGGTTTTTGGAGGCGATGTGATTGCTGACTTGGGCAAAGAGGTGAAGGGAGGTGCGAAGAGAGATTCATCAACCCAGAAAGCTCCTCCTCAGAGCAGGCCGTCCCAGGGAGAAGTGCAGCCCAAGCAAGGGCGGCCATTAAACATACCAACCGACATGGGGCATCCTCAGAGTACACTGCCCCGAAAGGATCATTCCCCAAGTGGACCGCCCCAGCCAACTTTGTCCAAAGCAAAACCCCAGAAAGACAAAAAAACCACCCTAAAGGACATAGACGCTGCGCTGGCTGAACTAGAACTCGACAGTGAGACCCCGCATAGGAAGTGCGACTGCAACGCTCAGAGACACCCTTTATTTCGGATGTTCCCCAACTGTTTGAACTGCGGTAAGATTATATGCGAAAAGGAAGGCCTTCAACCGTGTTCTTTTTGCGGCAAGCCTCTTCTCTCCCACAGAGAGCGTCTTGAGGTCTTGGATGTCTTGCAAAATGAAAAGCAGCAGATTGAAGGGAAACCGATTGTCAAACCGTTAGAGGGACCGAAAAGGAAGGAAAAGATCAAAATATCCATCAACTCTGCTGGAATCAACTCCTTTAAACAACAGGAGGCCTTTTTCAAGAAACTGGACAAGAAGCGACAAGATGAGAAGAAGAATCTTGAAGATGTTGAGAGATTGAAAAAAGAACAAAGGGATCAAAAATCAGAACTGGAGTTTTATCAGTCGGTCAAGAATAAAGATCCTGAGCTTCTAGAAGCACAAGAACGACTTGAAAAGCTATTGCAATTCCAAGATACTGGTGCTGAGAGAACCAAGATTATCGACCAAGCAGCAGACTTCGATATGCCCAACCAGCAAATGAGTATGTGGTCCTCTCCCGTCGAACGGGCTTTGCAATTGCGTAAACAGCAGAGACGGTTACGGAAACAGGAGCAAGCTGAAAAGGAGAGATCAGGCAGAGGACACAAGGTGATGGAGATGGTTATACATGATGGCAAGGTGGTTATGCGGGAAACCATTGCCCATGATGACCAGGATGATGAAGAGAGCAAGGATATAGAGGAATTGGAGTCAAAGGTCAAAGAGTCGATAACAGAAAGGGATTTGCAGGCTCGTAAAGGTGTATGGGATCCTGCAAAAGATGCCCAGCAGTGGAAACCCCCTGTGTATGTGGGTAATGGTGAGAGCGAGTCTTCTCAACCTGTACATTCCTGGAGAGTACAGCAGGGCGATGAGGATGAGATGAGCAATCTGACAGGGATGCCCGGTTTGTGAGAATGGAGCATATTTATTAGATGAATCTATTTCACTGGCTCGTTGCAACAGGATGATTATATAAGTGAAATCAAGCCATGAAAATTCAAGACAATTCAAGGGATGACGGCATGAAGGTACTATTCTAGCCTATAGGATCTCAGGCTGTAAACTGTAATTAAATACTGAGCAGGTAGATTGGGGACAAGTCTTGTAATGGGGCGCTCATTTTCATCTTTTCCTCTTTATGGTTCTCAAGTCAGATGAAACCACAGCCAAACCCACCCATAAGCAAGTTTCAATACCAAATATAGATAACCTAGCAAAAAATATAAATAAGCGTGTCAACAGGTATTAATGTAGAAGGGAGATTGTCGTGCAAGCTTGTTCTGCGACCTCCTACATAGTTTAGAAGTGACACACCGTTTTCTCGATCTAAGTATGTACCTGACAGCATGGTTTGGCCTCCATTTCGGGTAGTAACGTCACAAAAAATTTGAGCTATTGGTAACAATATGCCAGCATCTCCTATAACATTAAGCAAATAGCTTCCTTAGGAATTCATGAAGAAGCCCTCAGACGCTAGGAGGGGAGAGCAGGAGATCAAAGAAAGTACAATTCATCACAGGTACAGGTATTGTTATAAGACAGACGAAAACCCCTCCATCATATCTAAACGTATTTTGCAACCACCTTCAGTAAATTAAGGTACATTATGGTCAGATTTGTCAATGGCACTTCAGGAATTTTCAGGCCTATTGAAGGCTTATCACTTTCTTTTATTCCGCAAGAGACTTTTCAACTTGGAGGGGAAGACTGTTATCCCTGGAATGCCTTCTGCAAGGAATATGCGCTATACATGCAATGTGATAAATCGCTGTCACATGCTTTCAAAAGCATTACTGTCCGGTAGTTCAAGCCTTTTGGAGTATCTTTCCAGGCACGAGCAACCACAGCAGCTTAATTCGAAGTTCATGGCACATGGACATACTTACAAGAGAAGACACTTCTGAGCCAAATTATGCTTCTCCAGTCCACCCTTTCTGGTAAAACCAAACGACGATAGGAAGATGTGATCCCCAAATCACTCTTTGATCGAGTCTGGACTGTATGGAATACACAAAAGACCCACGTGAGATCAGGTGTCGTTTGGAAAGGACTTGAGAAGCCGACATGTTTAACTGGATTAAAGCAAGAGGAGAAAAAACAAGATCAATTTGAATCAAGCTTTGTCAGCTATCCAAAGCTCTAATTTTCCAAGGTTGGAGGAGCCAAGAAGCAATTTTCTGGCTGATATTACGGATGTGTAAGCATCGAATTTTGATCGGTTGAAATGGACCTATTAAGAGTACATCGTATAGGTTATTAAGATGATGGGACTTTTATGAGAAAATAAGAAAAAAAAGGAAATCAAACTATTCTGGCAAATATTACAGACGTCGTGCTGACTTCGAGTATCGTTTAAAGTATACCCATTAAAAAGTACTTTGCAGGTAACTTGAACAAAAACATTTCGGGATTATGTTTATTTTTGACTATTGTAAGCGAGCTCAACAAACGAGATTCTGGAAATATTGCGACATAGACAATCTTTAAGTCAATGCAGGCTAGAAGATGAAACCTTTTTGACTCCCCAAAAATGATAGGTCGGGGAGCTTAGGTCGGAGCATCAATGCCAGGTTGAGCAAATTGGGCAGGGTGATTCATTCTCAGTCTTGATGATCCACTTAGAATTTCCAATTATCGATAGTAATAACAGTCTCCGCTTATTTTTGACATGCAGGGCTTTTAGTTGAGGTTTGTGACCTCTTTTAAACATCGATTGATGTGGGGAAACACATGTGATTTGACATATAATGAGCGGCTGATCCGCATGCCAGATGACCTTCTCCGCAAGTCATGCATGCTAATACATGATAGTCGTTTCGTATTCAGACAAGTCATGACCGTCTTTTCTTTTCCCAAAGTTGCACCACAGTGTTTTCCCGGATGAAGGCTGATAATCCGACATTTCAGTCGCATATTACAATGTGCGATAGCCAGAGAACTTGCGCCAATCTCAGTATCTAGCACAGGAAAATGAAAACCTCTTCAGGGCTACGATTCTTTGTGCTATAGACAAGGCAGCACTCAGACTCCCACAACAGCATGAAGGTGCAGACATTTAAACCTCTATCTCTATCAAATGAACCAACTAATTACACGATCCAGTCATCTATCAAGCCTATTTCCAAATGCTCCTTCTCCGCCCGAGAATACAAATGCTCAGGCCATTCTACCGACTCTCTCCATCTCCATGCTTTGCTCCAACTTACATCCAAAGCCCCCTCCATCTTTTGTGCAATGTACTTTCCAATATTTGGAAGGAACTTGTATCCGTGTCCTGAATCACCAGCTGCAACGAAAACATTTTTCAAATACGGCACTGCATCGATCAGAAAGTTGGAGTCGCAAGTATCGCTCACCCAGCAGACCCTAGAATCAGTAAACTTGTGAAACTCCAAGTCAGGCGTCATCAAATGCAAAAGC
Source organism: Citeromyces hawaiiensis (assembly GCA_030567395.1). Classification (NCBI taxonomy): domain Eukaryota; kingdom Fungi; phylum Ascomycota; class Pichiomycetes; order Pichiales; family Pichiaceae; genus Citeromyces; species Citeromyces hawaiiensis. The sequence continues at coordinate 25,459 of JAJLSF010000418.1, forward strand.
TCCCTTGCCTGCGCTTCCCCTTTTACTCGGGGAAACGTATCCATGGTGAAATCGGTTTTGTACCTCGGCAGGGATACGGGATGGCTGCTTCCAAAGGGATCATTTATATAGTTACTAGCGTCCGCAAAAGTGAGAGCTACTTTAAGCTTTTTCGTCTCGCGGTCTGGAGGGAAGAAATAGCCCAGTTCCGCACTGAAAAAAATGGGTATATCCTTGTACTTTTGGTACTCAGCTTCAGAAAGTACTATGTGGGTGATGAAAAGCCCTGTAGCCTCTGTCTGAGCGCCCAAGTCGATCAAGCCACCAGTCGCTGCTCCACAAGCTACTAGTACCTTGTCTGCCGTAACAGTCTCACCGTTTGCCAAGACGACTTGCGAGCTACGTACAGACTTGACATAACCTTCTTCGCCGAATCGAAACTCTACCTTCCCAGTCGCAAGACATGCGTTATACACAGCTACAAGAGAATCGGCACTTCGGCCATAACCAGCCTGTGGATTATACTTTGCCGAAAACCTTTTTAAGCTATTTCCAGGAAAAAGCTTGTCTATGGCTTCATTTTCCGTAATCTCCGAGATGTCTAGAGCTTTACCCAACCGCACTAGATTCTCAATGCCCTTCTCTTCATACTGCGATCTCATTTTATTTCTTTCGAGAGAGGGCCTCAAAGTTATCCGACCGCATTTGATAAAATATGCACTATACAAAGGATCATTCTCCCACATATCCAAAGCCTCTAAGGAAAGCTTCGTATAGGAAATATCGGAATATTCGGTACGAATAATTTTGTTCAAGTCATTAGCAGCAGACCATTTGGACGGGACAGGGTATTTATCGAGCGCTACAACATTATGCCCCCGTTTAGCGAGATCTAAAGCTGTAGAAAGCCCAAAAACTCCACAACCCACAATCAGGAACATCTCTGGAACCGTACACCTGGGATTCAGCCCATATTGTCACAAAGGGGTTACCCTCTTTTTCCAGCTCCTCTCTATATAAAGGTTGACGCATCCTTTTTTTTTTTCTTCATCATCAGTAGTGGTTATACTATCTCTATAAAGATTTATAACATACTATATAGGGCCATATGGAGCAGAATCCGTAGCATTATGCAACGAGTCTCTGTCTACCATCACAGCTGAGTACTAACTGACTTTTGTAACAGAAAGCCACAGTTACGTGTTCCGTTTCCGGTACCTTAGAATAAAATGCTATGCGCCAAAAATGACGGCTTTCTCGTTTACTCTTCAGGGAGAAAACAATTGAAATCGTTGATTGGTTGCGTTGCTACATTTTGTAGTTTCTCTATGTACATTATTACTTTTTATTTTTCGCCTCTTCTTGTTCCTTTTTGATTGCTTCTGCTGCCTCAAGCTCGTTCTTTAACCTCTCCATAGCTCTAAACACTTTAGACTGAAGATAGAATGATCCACCCTTTTCCTTTGCATTGACGTCAAACAAGTAGTTGTACTTTTTCTGTATATCGTCCATTGTGAGTTTTCTCGGCTCAACGTCCAAGATTTTCGATGCCTCATCCAGCGTTATTCCGGTGTCTTTTACCCGCGTAGCTTGGCTGGCAGCTGCCTGTGACGATGTGATCGCTGCCTGTCTGTATGCCTCTGTGAACGCACGGCCGAACACTTTCGCCCCGGTAAACACCACCTGCATGACTAGTCTGTGTGCCTGGTCGAGTTAGTTGGATGTCAAGAGGAGCAAACGTACCATTGTGGTGATGAGTTTTCTTGATTAGGATTTTTTTTCGCAATATATATGCGGTGTTCGAATCCCAGGAAGGGCGGTTTATTGTCTGCGACGCACCTAAACGGCGACAGATGAATAAGCGATCGAGTGAAGAGCCTAGTGTATGTAGACATCATATACTTGTCGTGACGCTGTTTGAGAAGGTTTATGTATATGAAGGTTGAATGTTATTCAGGACCAGTTGTCACCCTCTGACCTATGGGAGAGATTTATGGATCTTTTGCAAATGCTTTTCCTGGCACCAGGAAAGAATATGTCTGAGTAACACAATCGGGCATTATGGCTGATGGCTCGAGGCAACTGTCTGGATGAAAAGAGTAGTTTCTTTAAGGTGATGCCCTGCAATAGACAAGTCACAATCTAGTGGCTTAGCCTTGTGCTTTGTCAACACAACTCTGTCCAGTGGCGTCTCGACTGCTGATTGAAAAAAGTTGATTTGATGAATCTTACCACAAAGCTCATAAAAATGCGTCGGGGACCAGTCATTTCCTGTGACGGGTGGCTTAAAGACTATTACATTTTGGATCTAAGTGAAGCAATTGAGATATCATCAGCGGACCTCCTCATTAAAGATAGGATTTAGACACAGACTCAAGTGGGAAAGCCCACCTCTCAACTAATGGGGGTCTGAACCGCTCAAAACGTTGAACAAAATGATAAACTGCCCTTCGCTTAAAAACGCGAACGTCCGTATGCGACAAAACGACGTCATGTTTTCCTCTACACAGTGATTTCCTGTTACATGCGATGGACTGGCTTTTTCAAAACAGACGTTCGGCATGAAGTCATTTCGTCAGCCGCGCATGACGGTGCGTATGGTCCATGCACGAGTTGAAGCAGTCTGCGTCTTCTGCAGAACATCGAATGAGTAGACTACATCAAAAAGTGAAACCCGCTTATCTTCCATGTACTGATGGAGAGCCCAGGAAGCCAAATCCTCAATTTCAAATGGGGCGCAGTGCCCAAGGGATTGTAAGAGGAGCTAAACTTCTGCCACTCTCTTGAAATGATCACAACAGCAAGTTTTTATAAGTAATGTCTTTATCAAGTCATAGCACTTCTACGCAGAGAGTAATTTGAGTTCCATCGAAATCCACTATCTGTAGCAACAGCAGAAAGTCTCATCAACTTAAAAGGATAAAACTCCCTCCCACATAGACAAGCTGCTTTGCTCACCATACTTGCCAAGTTTGCTCATAATAATTTGCTTATAATCTTCTCGCTTGAGAATATTTTTGAGTGCATTTCGACATGACATCTCATCACCAGGAATCCCCAGCACTTGCGGACCAGGATGCTGCTGCGCTGCTAATGCTATTTCAGAGCCAGCCGCAGCAGTCCCACAAACTTCCTCCCATACGGCCCCCCAGGAGCCCCCCGCCTCAGGTGGCAGATCGGGAACGAAGTGAACGAGCGATGATGGCTGCGGCCGCTCTTGCGGAAGCTGCTGCTACGCCATTGGTCCCGGCACAAGAACACAGGTCTCCGGTAATTCCTCCGCCTCGAGAAAGTGAGAAATCCACGAGAGAAGGTCTGGAACTCGACCACGGCATTTTGGGGAATTTGGATAAAAGCCAATTCTGGAAAGACAAAGAGGAAAAGATCAAAGCGCGACCCAAAGAAGGAATAGAAACTGAGGTGGAAGAATCGGAAACAGAACATATATCGTGGAAGGTTGATCCTGACGAAGGACTGATATGCTGCGTGTGCAAGTTTGATCACGACGATGGGTTCACCGTGCAGTGCGATAAGTGCTTCCGGTGGCAGCATTTAATCTGCTATGGGATGGATCCCGATAAAGAGATTGAAGGGGATTTTTACTGCGTTTTGTGCGATAAAAGTAAGAAAATTGACCCGGAGTTGGCTCGTAAACGTCAACAAACCCATTTGAAAGGAACAGACTCGGACAAGGAAAAGCCCACCAGAGTCAGCAGAAGTAGAAAAAAGAAGGAGGAAATTGTAGAGGAAAAACCGCAGTTGGAAACACTTGATTTGAAAGACAGCCACTTGACGCTGTTCCAAGAGATTTCCCAATGCAAGTACAAGTCGCAGGAGGTTTTCGATCATTTTATGAATTTGAAATTGGACGATTTGTCAGTTGAACAGTCGAAAGTGGTGATTAAACCTTATGAAGCGAGTAAAAAATTCACCTCTGTAGTCAAACTGGGGCTGTTCAACGATGATCAAACGATAGAAAGGGGAACAATTTTTATGGAAATTTTCGGGGTTCTAGACTGGACAAACACCTACAAAGCCACTCCTTGGAATCAGTATACTCTATGGGGGGCCGCCAAACCCGGTGTGAACTTTATACCAAACTCATCACTGGTCATTGACTCTCGCGGTCAGGGGAACCTCGCACGGTTTGCAAGGAAAAGCTGCAGTGCCAATACGGAGATCAAACTATCCAAGGGTAAAATTGTCATTTGTGCCACTGAACCCATTGACTACAACTGTGAGATTCTTTTGCCCTGGGAATGGGACGCAAATCATCCTATTCTCGAGATTGCCAGGGGAAAGCTATTCGATGATTTGGATTCCCAAAAACAGCATTTTCTCGTGCGCTCTCTTGAAGCCATCACCACTTTAACCGATTGCGGATGTACTACAAGCGACTGTTTGGTTGCAAGCGTCAAGAGGTCCTCTTTCCATGTTTTGCGATCTTCTCGCAAGGGCCAGTCTGTCTACGAGGACGACCGGCTTGTGTCTCTGCCTGATTTTTTGAAGGAGAGGGACCAGGAAATTTTGCGCTCTTTTGAGAAGCCGAAAACTCCAGCGAAAAAACTTATTCCTTACAAGAGACAGCTGGCAGCACAGCCCAATACTCAATTACCAAAACCAGCAGAACAAACTCGCGATGACACAAGCACGCCATTCAAGCTATGCAATAGCGAGCCGCAGCCCCGAGAGGTTAAAAAGCCCGAGCCAACAATACGAAAGCTATCGTGGGCTGATTACAAGGCAAAGCTGAAAAAATAGCCCCCGAAAGCTCTCACTCAGAAAAAATTCACTCAAAAATGGGCAAAAACTGCCCCACTATTAGCATGGGAATATCAAAAATATCTCTCTTTATAGTCCAGACGCAGGCGAATTTGATGAATTCCCCGGACTGGCCCCTCCGCAAGTTGCAAACGGTGCGAATAGTGGCGTTGCCATCTGCAAAAGCCATATCGCTAAACACTTTAAAGTATTTCAGAGTGGACTCTTCGTCCATCAGTTCAATTATGAAACTTCGCTTCGAAAGGAGCTTTTTTTTGCACTGCGCTGTCAAAATGCAGAACTCGTCGGTGAGAGCCACTATCTCTGCAGTTCTTCGCCAAATTACAGTGGGAGACGAACTTTTCTCCATGGAGGATTCGTATTCCAAAAGACACCTCTGGAACGATTGTTCTGCGAAAAAGAGATCCCTCTCGAAAAGTGACTGCGTGGCAGATATGAATGATGGCCGGTACTTTGAGATACACTTTACGATAGTCAGTAGCTGCTGTTTCGAAAACCGCTTTTTTAAGTATGCAATAAGGGCGTGGTATGCTTTCGGGTATTCGTACGACCGAATTAACTGAGACTGATAAATGTCGTTTGGTGTTTTCACTGCTGCTCTTATTTCCAAGGGAGAAGAAAACCGTTTTTCAAACTGCGGCTCCGTGTTGTCCTGCTTTAAAGGCATTTCGAGCTGTGTTATTAATTTACATGTACTGCTGCCCACGTTGATTTTCATGGTGCAAAAAACGTCAAATATCAGCGAAGATCTCTGCTGGTAATCGAAATCGAAAAAATCAGAGGGAGAAGGCGGGTACAAGGTGATGATTCTGGAAATCTCGGAAAATTCCCGTTCTGCCAGTTCTGACAAAAACTTCGGAGCCGAACTCGGTTTTACGTCGGACGAACTTGAACTACCGCTTTTACTCAACGATTCGCTTCGAATACTTTTCTTCCTTCCGCTTCCTCTCTTCCGTTGTATGTCCACGCACATGTCTGCCACGTCTTTCTTGACGCAGTTCGCGCATGGTCTCGCGGTATCGCATTGAATGTGCTTGGTATGACACAACGTGCACGCTTTTGAGGTTGGCTTTCGTGCGCTTTTCACCTCTGCCGGTAGTCGTTTCGTCATTTTGTGGGGAACAATAACACATGTGGGGGATGTGGTGCATGGATGTGAGAGGAGTCTATGAGTCAGGCGACTATT
>JAJLSF010000419.1:0-31222 GCA_030567395.1 Citeromyces hawaiiensis
CGTAAACGTAAACCTCAGTAAATTTCTCCTTGCGGGTGCTTCATGTTCGGTTGACCTGTTGGCTTGCAAGTAACAGGTGCAAGCAGGTTGATCTCACCAGCTGAGAGACCCACATGGCTCTATCAAGAAAGAGTATACGCAGCCTTGATCCGTGATCCTGAAGCCTTTAGTGTACATCAAGATCTCATACATCTTATTACGATAACTTTCGCGGCAACTCGGCCCGCTGCTACCCACCACATGGGTGATGATGCTCATACAGGCTTACAGTATGTGCGGTTGTCTTTGTATAGCGTTCGAATGTCTCCTCGTTTATCAACGAAATGAGGTAATTGCGACTACAGCCACGCCCGAATACAGACACTCTCTTTTCTGGCTTTTAGAGGGAAGTGGTGGTCGATTTTTATCATCCTGCGATCGAAGAACCAGTTAGCAGCCACTTGACCCCTTGAACCAGTTGCAAAAGAGACTCCTTGCGGTGTTCCAGAATGCAAAATGTTACAAGTATCGTGAGCAAAACGGTGTCCTGGAACATACGTCAGAAGCGGGGTCACTCAAACATTACTCCCTTTCGCATCTTAGTCGTTACAGCATCGAACTTGTATGGTTGCCTTACTAGACGTATTGTTTCATAAAAAGTTAGAAACTTGCTCGTTTGCATGGGAAGGTGTATCCCTTCTAAGTATGTTAGAGCTTGAACTAAATGGTTCTCTTCGAAAAATCGTGAGGAAAAGTTAGTTTTGTTTCAAGTGGTACATTAGACATCTATCTCTCGCATGCTTTTCACTATATAGATTGCATATGCGATTCTCATATGGATGTAATTAACCCTCGAGTCCCTAAGCTCATTAGCTCACGCTTCGTCGAAATCAAAAAGGTGTTCAATAGTAAAAGATGCTCTTCTCAGGGAGCAAATATTGATGCTTTCAACAGTCCGAAACCTCCACCCTTACACCCTTACACCATGTACAAGCTATCCGCATCTTTGGACGGCCACGAACAAGACGTCAAATGTGTAATTTCCCCATCAGAGAACCAGATCGTGTCCGCATCGCGTGACGGATCTGTCCGGGTGTGGAACAAAGTCGCAGGCTCATGGCAGCCGTCAATTGTCTCCTTCCAAGCGGGAGGATTCCTCAACAGTCTTGCTTATATCTCCGAAGGATACGGGTCGCAGCCTCTTATTGCTGCTGGAGGCAACGAATCTCTCATATATCTGACTTCCCCCATGCTAATGCAGCAAGATCCAGAGTTTTGCCTTGTGGGCCACGGATCAAACGTGTGTGCTCTTGATAGTCGCGGGCCGCTCCTTATGAGCGGGTCATGGGACTCTACCGCCAAGGTATGGTGTAACGGAGAGGTTAAATACAATCTTGCAGGTCATGAGAATTCTGTGTGGGACGTAAAATTTGTCAACGATGAAGAGTACTTGACTTGTTCCGCCGACAAGACCGTTCGTAGGTGGGTTTGTGGGAAACAGGTAGAAGTATATACTGGTCATTCGGACGTGGTTAGGAACCTTTTAATACTTCCTGATGGCTTCGCGTCTTGTTCCAACGACGGAACAATCAGAGTTTGCTCTGCTGACGGGGAACCCAAATACATTCTGAAGGGTCACGAAAGTTTCATCTACAGTCTGGCTCTTTTGCCCAACGGCGACATTGTCAGCTCCGGAGAAGATAGAACAGTGCGTGTGTGGAGAGCTGAGCAGTGCTTGCAAACCATAACGCTTCCCTGTGTATCTGTATGGGGGGTATGTGCAGTGGCCAATGGCGACATTGTTGCTGGCTCGAGCGATGGGAAAGTGAGAGTTTTCTCTTTGGAAGAATCTCGCGTTGCGGCTCCTGAGCTTTTAAAAGAGTTTCAAAACCAAGTGCAGGGATCTGCCATTAACGAGGACTCTTTAGGATCCATAAACAAAGAGCAAATATCCGGGCCCGACTCCTTGGCAGTGCCAGGAAAGGAGGGAGAGACAAGGATGGTTAAGAGCGCTTTTGGGGCTATTGAAGCGTACCAGTGGAGTTCCGATCAGTGGAACAAGGTTGGAGAAGTTGTAGGCTCTGCTGGGAACGACAAGAAGAAGAATTTCAACGGTAAAGAATGGGACTATGTATTTGACGTTGACGTTGCCGATAACGCTCCTCCGCTAAAGCTACCTTACAATGCCAGTGAGAACCCGTACCATGCTGCTGAGAGGTTCTTGGCAGAAAACGAGCTGCCACACAGCTATCTCGACGAGGTGACTCGTTTTATAATGACAAATGCCCAGGGCATGAATTTGGGCCAGAAGAAAGATGAAACTCCATACAACCCGTATGCCGATACCAACGCCATTCTCCCGCAACAAGAGTTTCTCCTCTTCAACACATACAACCCCGCGCTCATGATGAAGGGGGCGGTCAAGTTTGCCAAAGACAAGTTGTCTGACGACGAAATGAAGGATTTAGAGACTGCTCTTGCCAATAAAAACCAAAAGAAGCTAGTTGAGTTTTCTTCGAAATTGATTCTGGAGCTCCAGGATGATGGGAAGCTGGTGGGATTGGATATATTAAGATCCATCATTTCAGACCTGCATCTTCCCCCGGAAAACCTCTTTGAGCTCGTCAAAGTGGGACTTGCCATAAAGGGCTCGTACAACTCAACAATGATGTGTCTGCGCTTGCTCGTTAACATGTTCGGCAACAACACATGGGGAGTACCTTTGATGAGGGACGATGATATCGTCAGTGAGATTTTCAGCATTGACTTCCATCCGGCTGTAACCTGCAACAAAAATGCCGCAATTGCCTTGAGCACCCTCATACTGGACTATGCTGTTGATGCGCACAAAGCGGGCAAGAACACCGACTGGATAGTTACAGTTGCGGAGAAGTACTGGGAGGCTCTTTGTGGCCCCGATAAAGCGGAAAGTGCGTATAGATTCATTGTTGCACGGGGTACTGTCTCGAGGCACAAGCCGCAATGGCTGAACCGCGTGGAGAAGGCTTACCCGGAGGAGAGGTTTCAGCAGTTGTATAGAGAGTTCTCGTGATGCGGTGCCGTTTATAGATTGAAAGAATTGTCAAATCGTGGAAATTTTAAACCCTTTGTCGTCGTCGTTGTTGAAGAGAAAGACACCTGCCGCCTTGATTGAAAAGCCCCTCGATTGGCTGCAGCCATTTTAGTACAGTAGATACCCCGTGAGCCTGAAGAATTTCAAAGTGGCTTCCACCCCTTGTCAGCTTTCTGTCTGTTTGATGAGGGAGATGGTTTTTTGTTCCTCTTCAGTCTTCCTCTTCTAGGGTGGGGTGGACTCGGGGCAAGTAGGTGACCTTGAGAAATGACGGGGCCTACGTGCCTTCAGTAGGCTCATCTGGCATCTCTGTTCATGAATAGTTCGCCATTCTCCGAGTCACAGCTATGCTTTTACCAATCCATTCAAGACATCAAGCTAAGATCGACTTATCATAGGGAGAAAACATTAAATCAAGTAACTGGTGATCCGTTTCAATATAATCGTCGGGTTTATGTCATGAACTTGAACATGTGACGACTCATTTTGAAAGCATGCTTAATCAATTGCAGGATTATCTGCAGCGGGTGGTCTTGTATGGTTTGAGGCGGCTTTTTCTTGCAGTCGTGATTGGGGATCACAGAAGACCTAGTCAGTGTTTCAGTGAAGCAAGATCACTTTCAGTGGGCTGAGGAGATGATATTAGCAGCTTTGACTTTGCCGCACCAATCAAATATGGGCTTTTGCCTTTTAAAATCTGCTTCATAAAGCCATGTTACAGAGAGATGCTCCTGCAAAACCGCTAAGAGACTCCAACTAATCATTCCGGCTTTCCAGTTCAATGGCAGAATTCTGAAAAGAGTAACGGCTGTCCGGTTAGATGACACTGCAGCTCTCTCCTTGCGAGAATGATATGCACCACTAGGCTCATCTCCTTGCGCGACGGTCGTTGTCAAAGTCTCCTTGAATACAACCGCACGGATACCATGAATTAAAACGGTAGACAGAATACAGTATTCAAGTGCATACCCAATCAACTCGTATTTTCTTGAAACTCCATTTGACCCATTCTACAAGCTTTTCTGAGTCTTCGAATACAGACATTTGCGGCGATGTTGTGGGGTATTTGTTGAAGCGTCACGCTGAAAAAGAATATCCCGATTTCGCGTCTATCCTACTTCAACAAAAGAAACAGTCACTTCTTTTGTGTCCTCAATTCGCCGTTAGTCGGACAAATTGAATGTAGCCAAAGAGGGCAAGACCGGTCAATGTGTACTAATTATGCTGTCCGCTAGCCAGACTCAAAAATACAATTAAACCCCCATCACCGATCGCGTTACTGTGGGGTCACCGAAGCGCAGCTTTGAACTCATTCTATACGTGTGGTGATAGCTTCTTATACCTCGGCAAGCATTCATGGTTTGTAAAGAGCTTCTCCCCAGGATGGCAATACAGCCTCTGGCCTTTGCCAGCGTTGCTCCTGGGATTAGACAGCCACTAATTAAGTGACACCAACAACGCGGAACCAGAACTTATCGACCAATTTTGAACCTTGAATTCTGGTGTCCCCGCAGAAGAAGTCTTGATATCTCACTATTTTCCCCTTTATCTTCATGAATGGTAAGAGGAGGCGTGAGCCTATATATACTGACATCGCATCAGCCTATACATAACTAAATACTGCAAGCATTCGCCGATGGTACCAGAGGATGGTGGGTGTAAAGAGATTACAAAGGAACTCTTTTCTTATGAGCATTTTGAAACAAAGTAGCAGTATGAAGCCAAAATCGATTTTAGCTGTCACCGTGTCCTAAGTACTAAAAACAAAAAAACAGAGCAGGAGCCTAAGGCTTTTTACTGATCCTGTCGATTGGCGATCTCGCTTGTCGCAATAAAGAGTAACGAGGGACCCCTCGATAGTCTCATTCGACTTTCAGTCTCACCTCTAACCCTTAATGACCTCCGAAAATGTGACAAAAGACCTTTCGAGACCGTCGATTGCGTGGCTTAATCATTGTAAGCGGTGGCCTCTATGGAAACAAGGGAAGCTGAGAGTCAGAGGCTAACAAAAGCAGCTCTTTGTCCCCACCAGAATGGTTCTAAGTACATTAATGTTTAGGAGATCTCGATACAGTAGATGTAGTTTCATTTCATAGTCAGGCACCACCATGCATTGAGCGGTACCTGACCTCGGAAAGAATAAGCGGTGCGAACCTCATCGAAAAGACCATGCTATATGGGTCTTTCTCGTAGGAATCGACATCTACTTCAAAGATGGAGATGTCTGGATGTACACATGTCTTCACTGCTAGAGAAATCACTGGATGAGATTATTGGGGAACGGCCCAAGAGAGCCGGAAAAGGCCCAAACAACAAACGTAGACCGCAAGAAGCTCGAGGAGGGAGAGCGAGACATGGTAGAATTGGCAAGAAACCACCTCACGCAAGAGCACCAAATCGATCACACAAAAGACCCAATGCGCAGAACAAGGAGGCAGAGAGATTGAGTGGAGGGGAACCTTATTTGAGGATCCGGAACCTCCATTTCGATCTTTCTGAGGAGGATATTCAAGTTCGTATTCCATTACCAAATTCTAACTAGTTACAGCAACTTTTCTCTCAGATTGGACCGGTAAAATTTTGTATAATTGAGTTAGATTCTACCGCAAGACCCACAGGTACTGCCTACGCCGGGTTTGAAGATGTCAAAGACTGCGATGAGGCAATCTCCCAGTTTGACGGTAGAAGAGCTGCAGGACAAGTTATCTCTGTAGATTTTGCTATTCCTTTAACCGATAGAATTCAATTAGGCAGAGGGCCTTCTAGAAAGTCTGTCAAGTCTGTAAAAGATCTCGACTCTGAGCTTGATAGTTATATGAGTGTTTCCGGGGATGGTTCGGGGGGTGTATCGGAGGTTTCGGGGGATATCTCGCGGGACGCTCCAAGAAATTCCCAACGGGATAACCACAGAGATGCCCCGAGAGACTTGGATGCAGAACTGAACGACTATATGAATCAGGGACGTGAAAATAGTTAGGCAGTACATAATAAATGGTAGTGTCAGTAAATGTATGCAGATTGTTCTCATATTTGTCGAGGTTTCAGGGGATGGATGCAGTCAATTCTGATCAAGCAGCATGCGCCTATTCATATGTTGACCATATCTATTGTTGACTCTAAATAGGCTCACTCTAAGAGATCGGTTGACCATATCTCAGTTTATTCCGGTGCCATACATCAGCTTCATTCTATTCTCAAATTGACTGGCTAAATATTATTCTGGACCATTTCCACGCATCAGCTTCTGCCTCTCTTTTATAAAGTGGCTAACCATATCTCAGATTATGCCAGTGCCATGCGTCAGCTTCAGCATCTCTCTTCGATAGGGAATTATAGAGAGTTCAACACCACCATGTATTCGCCGTCTGCTTCTTGGAACAAATCAGCAATCTCATCCTCAGCGAATTTAATGACAGTTTCCGAAGGAAAGAGCTCTCCGGCATCCCGGTGGGGTCGCCACTTCTTCCACGGATGATGTCGTATTCGTTGGGGCTGCATTCACGATGGTGCCGAGGACAAGAGCGCAAAAAACGAATGCAGTAAGTGAAAGTCCGTCTAGGCGGTGTTTATATAGGGGGATAACGTCGAGCTGGTTTGAAGCCGAGTGAAGGAGATGGTGCGTAGTATATTTCCCAATTCGATGGCATGCAGCTGCCTTTGACGCCCCATTTGGGACGTTGTAACAAACGTCGGCAAAGAGATCCGTGGCCGTTAGTATAACGTATCCGATGATGTTTCATTGTGTGAAACCACGAATCTTGACGAATCAGACAGGGAAATCTCACTCCCGACCTTTTGAGTAGACTTTTGCTGATCTTACAAGAGCCAGATTTGCTGCTTTATTGGTAAGCAAAGCCACTTTTTCCTGTCCTATGCATCAAATTTGTAGAGGGTGGTAAGTACATCATCACCAACAGTGCGCTCGCATGAGTGGATACCAGAATTTATTGCGCGTGATGGACAAAACGTTGCCTTTCTTGGCTAGATCGTTATTGTCTGGTAGCTCACGTCTAGTGAGCAGCAAAGAAATACTGCCTAATACCAATTTAGACGGCGCAATCCCATGAACATACGAGGTCTGTCCATCAAGGTACTCGAAAGCTGACCCGATGTTGCTTTGCTTCGAGATTAAGCGTTGTAAACAACTAACTGGCTCTAAAAACCATTCCCACCATAGGAAGGATGGTGTATGACTTCACTGAGAAAGAGCATCAGCAACGGACTTGAGAGAGAGATACATAAAGACATCTGCCACCACGCATCACAGCCTTCAAGTTTGCAGCGAGTAATATATAATCTTACGCACAGTGAGCTTAGTCCTGGAGATCAAGGAGGAGTCATCGAAAAAGAAAAGAAACTAGCATTGTGTCTGAAAATTCATGTGGTCCAGTCGCGGCTGTGGAGGGGACCATCGCGTCTTCCCTGCATGATGCTGCATATGGTCCATGCATGTCGGCCTACAGAGGCGGCGATGAAGAACACGTAGATACTCTTTAGGAGTCAAGTTTTGGGCAACGCAAGCCATCCGAACGGCTCTTAACCAAAAGATCTTGGCTCAAGCTTCAGCCTTCTCAGAAGGCTGTCACCTTGATCGGGCCTCAGGAATATTATATCTATTAGATAACATATACAGATTACAACTCAACAGCCTTTGGACATCCCAGAGTCTTCTTCAAGGAACCGTAGATTGTAAATTGCAAAGAGGTCAAAGTACCCACCATGATCAGACGAGTAGGCAGACCGGCAAAGGAGCCAGCAAAACCGAGCTGCTTGGCGATCTGGGCCAAGAGACCAACAGTGGACTGACCTGGAGCCTTCTTGGTCTTGTTAACCTTGGAAAGCAAAGTGTCAGCTGGTTGAGAAACAATAGCAGCAGCGCAACCGGCAATGATACCGGCACCCAAGTTGACACCGGTCAAACCAACGTTGGAAAGCTCAGATTTTGGAGTTGGAACGGCAGCAAAGATGGCCTCGGCAGCTCTCTCGTAAACCAAAAACTTGGCAATGTTGTATGGGATTTGCTTGAACAGAATTGGGGTGAAACCGTTGTAGAAAGATGCAGCACCTTCCTCTTTCAAGATTCTAGAGAACCCACCAACCAGACCGTTGGCAAAAGTTGGCTGCGAAACAAGTCTAATTCTGGTAGCTTCAAGAGGACACAAAGCGATATCGGCAAAGAACTCGGCAATGGCAGCAGAACCAATGTAAACAGAGTTCTTGTACTTGGAGGCAGTTTCAACTCCCAAGAGATCGATAAAAGCCTTTTTGAACAACTCATAACCACCAAATTTGAAAGCTCCTTGCACCGAGTATCCCATCACGGTAGGACCGAGACCGGTGAGAAGAGCTCCAGCTCCCTCACCAGAAACAATTTGTTTAAAAGAGGCAACCATACCTCTGTTGTAGACGGTTGGTTCCAATTGAATTCTGGTCTTGATCACATCGATAGGGGTCATGGCACCGTGGGTAGCACCACAGCCAATAGCACCAGCAAGAGCAAAAGATGCGTAGTCAGAAACTGAGAATGAGGGAGTAGCCATAGTGGAATGTAATGGTTGAGCAGATTCGCGGATTGAAAAAATAAAAGTCGCTGATTCGCGAGTGAGTGCTTATGTAATCCGTTACGTGAGTTTGGTTTATCTCAAATGTGTCCCCCAAAGTGCGCGAAACTTTCCACTTAGGCCTCATTATTATGTTTGTAGCGAAAAGTTGACTCTGGTTGCGCTTTTCATATGAGTTACTTGTCTGTTTCTTCACCACAACGCCTTAAATTATATCAAATTTTCATCCTGTCACTCAAACACGAGTCAGCGTAAAGCAGTAATTTGTGATGTTGAATGTCCTTAATAGAAAGAGTCATGAGGCTTGTCTCGCAACCCATGCGTTGAATTACCATCAAGCATTTAGAGCTTGATCAGCATGAGATCTGGAAACTTTCCCTTTGCTTACACCTCCAAGGTTGAGCTACGCCTCAATCTTCTTACTGTCTCCATGACCCTCGAGCTTCGATGTCAGAGTGTGAGTATTACAGTAGGCAGATCTATATCTCAAAGCCAGTCTGTGCTCCATCGTTTAGGAATATGAGACACGACCTCTGTTTCCGTATATAAATAATGCGCGAAGCTAATTCAAGAGAGAGAGCCGGAGAGAACTTAATCTGAGCAATGTGCGTCCTATTGTAGATCAAACTGTGCTTTCGGGGAAACTGTGGCCTGAGATGGCTAGGTTTGTTAGTAAAGGAGAGCCCGTTAAATGGTGAGAGAATTGTAAAGCGTGCCATGGAGCTAATATGTAGAGAGATAGACTATCTACTGAGAACTTTGGTGGAGTTTTGCTGATTGGCTAAGATGAATAGTCGAGAAGCTCACACAACGAGCAAGCTAGCACCGGCTGCATACGCATTAGTTCTATCTGCTCCACGGCAGACCGCATTGTGTGCTGCAGTAGACCGCATGTAAATTCTGCTGAGAATACCCGCTTCATTCATCACTTTTCGATAAGTTACTCAAAGGAAATGGTTCGATGCATACCTAGATGGCTTGTCGAGTACTCCCAAATCGAGTGAAGCAAAAGCATTAGACTTGAAGCATACTTCAACAGCAGCAGCCCTGTGTATATTAACATTTCCTTCCTATTCTCGAGAATGCCTGCTTCATGTTCACGGTCACCGAGGCAAGTTGAAGCCGGAATCAAGGTATAAATGCCTAGTGCTGACTCATTTCTCGCCCCGACCACTCAACGCTTGTGCAATAGTAAACTCCGCGAGAAAGCTATGACAGCCGAGAGAACAAAAATGGCCTTCAAGGCAGATCAGCCAGAACTATTTTCACTCTCAATTAATAGTAACACAAGTAGAACACACAGGGTTACAAGATGTCTACGACATCGCGATTCAATATCATTCATCATACACCCACGGGTGGATCAGTCAGGGGGACATAGCTCACACCAAATAAGCAAGTTTCCTTAACCTTCCCTTCGGAGTCTTTTTCATACAAATACACATTTTGCGTCAGCTCTCCTATGGGGATGAACAGCAAACCCGGTGAATTCAATTGGTTCAAAAGAGGTTGAACTAGTTGCGCTGCCGCTGCACCTACATGAATCGCATCATAAGTTTCACCTGGAGATCCACCCTGTCTGCCGTCTGCAACTTCGAATCGAATCTTATTTTCCGCCAGCATCTGCGAAAGGGTTTCGTCACTTGCGGCATCGCTGGTTACATTATTTTTCGAAATGTCAACCAACGGCTTTATATTGTCAATTCCAACAACTTTCCCTGAAGGGCCTACAAGGCGAGCCATTGCTCCTACAAGATATCCGCTCCCGCAACCGACATCCAAGGCGGATGATCCAGGTTTTAAAGCCGGAGCCAGCTTCTCCAAAGCCACAGCATGCATATGCGGGGCAGAGATGGTTACAGAATACCCGATGCTTTGTGGAGCATCCACATAAGATCTGTAGGGGCAATACACCGCTCTGTCTGTTTCCTTTAAAGCACTTATCACTCTTGGATGACTCACTAATTTAGACCGAACGAGATTTTCAACCAGCTCAGTATTACTCTTCCCAGTACACCTCCAAGCCATTTTAGCAAGATGCAATTTGGTCAAGTAGTCTCAAACGTACCCCTGCACTCTCAAAGTTACCGAATGCACTAACGTATTCAATGCACTCAATGCGCTCATTTGCACTCAAAGCTTTCCTATGCTTTTGCGACTAAAAATGTACACTTTGTTCCTAAAAATGCAAAATATGATGCAGTCGAAAGAGTCTTGAAAGGAGGCTACAGCTAAAGAAAGAGCAGAACTTTTTCTTTTTTCTTTTTTGTCCCTAACTACGGGTCCCCAGGGACAGCGAAAACAAAAGGCTGAGTATAGTATCTCTACCCTCTTTGAGTGGTCAAAAGGTAGTCTTCCGCTTCATGTCCACATATTGCGGTAATCACCTTTCATGCAAGATCTACCTAGGGAGCGTGTTGTCGAAGGTGGGTTGAGTATGACTTCCTCATCAACCTATAAAGCGCAACAAAAGCATTTCATTCATGATCTAGTCAGTATAACTCTGTAAAATAGGAAAGCATCAACATTAGAACCTTTCCGCTTCGCTTCAAAGTTCTGTATAGACCCTCCCCTCATAAGGTCCGAGCACATCAGCTTGTGGGTACGCCTCATTACAATTAACAAGGTTCATTTTTCCAGGAATATCCACCTTTACATCCTCCGTGGTAAAGTTCAACACAACGTACGCCTTCTTGCCGGAAAACTCTTTAACAAAGGTAAAAGTTTTCTTGTTGTCGAAATCCAAAATCTCAAGCGACCCGTGAATAAACAGGTCCTTATACTCTTTCCTGGTGGCTAGACAGTGCTGCCAGAAGGAAAAAAGTGAGTTAGGATCGGCCACTTGTGATTCGACATTCACCATTTTATAATTGTCGTTTACTCTCATCCACGGAGTACCCGTGGTGAAACCTGCGTGCGGAGATGAATCCCACTGTACCGGGGTTCTAGCATTGTCTCTGGCAACGTGATTGATGTTGTCCATCAGTTTGTTCATCACTGCAGGATCGTTGTTAGAAGCTTTTTTCACCTTGTTGTAGTAATTGATGGTGTTGAGATCCAGGTACTCTTCGACCCCCCATTCACGGGGGACATTGGACATTCCAATCTCTTGGCCCTGGTACAGGAAAAGGGTTCCGCTGAGACTGGTCAACATAAGGGCTAGTAACTTGCCCGATTTAAAATGGTACTTTTGGCTGTCATTACCGAACCGGCTTATGGACCTTGGTTGATCATGGTTTTCCATGAAAATGGTCCCCCATGCGTCCGACCCCTTGAGCAGGTCATCCTGGTCAAAGAGAGCTTTCTTCAAATCAGGAAGCTCGAACCCTTCAAAACGAAATTTATCCTGGATATGGCACCCGAGGTCCACAACGTTGAAAAGAAACATCATGTTGAGCTCCTTCTCCTGCGCGCTAACGTACTTGAGTGATTCCTCTTTGGACGCATGCCATCCTTCGCCTACTGTCATAACATCGTACTTGGATGTAACCTTGTTAAACATTTCTTTGTGAAATTCGTGTATTCTTGGCCCATTTTGATGGTAGACGTGACACGGCTGGAACTCAGACTCGGGGAAAACAATAGGAGCGTCCAGAAATCGTTGGTCTTTAGAATAGACACCCGCAGTATCGATGCGGAACCCATCTACACCCTTATCGAACCAGAATTTGAGCGCAGTGTTGTAGATGGCGTTTCTCGTTTCTTCATTCTCCCAATTCAAATCGGGCTGAGATGGGAAATAGAGATGTAAGTAGTACTCATCGGTCAGGTCATCATACTGCCACGCACTTCCAGAAAAATAAGACCCCCAGTTATTAGGGGGATGCCTATTTCCTTCGGCATCGTACTTTGGCGGTTTCCACACATACCAATCTCTCTTTGGGTTAGATTTGGAAGAGCGCGACTCTTTAAACCACGCATGCTGGTCTGAGGTGTGGTTTATAACAAGATCCAAGATTAACTTGAGTCCTCGCTTATGGCTCTCTGTAATAAGAACATCCATGTCTTCCATGTTACCGTATTTTGGGTACACCGCTTCGTAGTCAGAGATGTCGTATCCCATATCGTCTTGCGGGGAGTCGTACATTGGGGAGAGCCAGATAACGTCCACCCCAAGACTCTTGACGTAGTCCAAAGTTGAGATGATACCTTTGATATCACCCACCCCATCACCGTTAGAGTCCTTGTAAGACGCAGGCCAGATCTGGTAAACGCTGCTTTCCTTCCACCAGGGAGTTGTTACCGTCATGAGTTCGGGGCAGTCTGAAGGTCATTTTATATGCTAGGTGAGGTTTGCCCGAGATTTTTTCCGTACCCGCAAAGCGGAATTACGCACCTCTATGATCTGCGCCAAGGATCAACATGCCCAGAAAAAATAAGAGAATTTACAGATGTAGCCTTCGTGACTGCCATCGCTGAACATTCGGTGTCTCAATCAAATATGAGCTACTACCGCCTTCTAAAATATGAGCTATTACCGCCTTTTGAACGGATCTCCATAAAATATGGTAGACAATGATGTCTGGATGTGACAAAAATGCCTCAACTGAGTAAACTCTTGGTGACGGACAATTTTTGAAGCAGCAGGCTGAGCCAAACGTAGGTCATCGTCTAATTTGTTCTGGATAAATTATTGAAAGGCCCACGAAGGATCGGGCCAAAGTCTGAATGCTCAAATTCTACTGGTATACTTTTTTCTTTACCCACGCCTAGATGTGTCCTCGATTGTGAAGATATATTTTCTTTCCAGTCAATATGGTCAGTGATAGAATCAGTCCATGATTTGTCTCATACTGCATGTTGATTCAAGCTTCCGCCGCCTCCTTTTTCTTTTGCTGCAGACATGACAGGACTTCGGCAAGATCTATTTGGTCAGAGAACCAATCAGAAATTTAAAGTCGTCCGTAAATTCTTAGGTGTTGGCTTCAGAGAATTTGTCGGTGTCCTTTTCTCGGGAACAGCGCTGGCTTTGCCAGAGCGCTGCATGAAGATTTCGAGGAAAGCCTACTTACAAGCTGTGGGTGCTTGTACATAGGAAGTTGACCGAGACGTATGTAGACTGCTTTTAAAGCTGAGGTTTGATGGTCAATGACATATTTCTCAGAAAGCGGAGATTGAGAAAGAGAATCAGGGAAATTCAAACGCGTATCGGTGATGGGGAATGTTACTGTTGCCGTTTCTCATACGCCTAAATGCTCAGCATCAGAAGTTCACATATGTGAGAAGGATGGCAGCGTTTGTTCTCCGGCCACTCGATCGGTCTGAAATACGTATTACCCTCGACTAATGCGGGATATACAAAGGAATAGGTTGGGAAGAGACATGTTTAGAGGCAGAAGGAGGGTTGGCTTGGTTTCGTCTTTCTTGGAGCCGTCTCTGTCTCTATAATACAGCTGATTGAACGCTTTGGATCAAAGTAGGATGGACAGGTGATTAAAGTTTTCAATTTAGACACACATATTGCCATCGTATACGTCTCAGAAACCTCAAACACCCATAGCAGTTGCCTACTCCCACTTTTACGGTACTTTAATTCGTATTGGTGTAAAAGTGGTCAGTATACTACACTAGAGTAATAAGTCAAAATGATGGGGTGATGTGAGCGGGTGCTCATCTGGAACGATATTTCGAATCAAAATACCGTCATCGACATTGTCGATTCCTTTCGTCACGAGCAGCATTCATTATGGGCAATATATATTTTGATAAGGGTATTGCGTTTTGAAAGGCATTGGTGAAAAAAAAAAAAAGACAAAAAGATAAGCTACTGTTCTCCTCAATTGAATCATTTGCAGTTGTACGATATTGTGGTTGTTGTGGTTTAGAGGAAGTCTTGAGACAAAATTGAGTGCAGAGCTTTGACCATCTTTACACCATGTTCGCCTCTCTCGACACTCATCCGAATCTGTGACCCCATTCTTGCATCATTTAATCGTTTCGAAGAAAGAATGAGAAGGGGCTGTTTAAGAACCTTAATCTCTGTTATGTCCATAAAGTAAAGCTGTGATGACTTTGTTAGAGCTTCGTGGCTCCCTGGAAAGTGCTGACACTCTTGTCCAGATAGCATGTTCCCTCTCTGGTGCAACATTGTCGGCTACTACGGTTCTGTATAAATGGTGAGACACACAGAAGTCTTGGTTCAATAAAACTCAACAAGTAGGATATATCGTCACTACATGAGACCCTCACCTAAGAACCTGCAGAGACACGGCCACTCATTCAACGGAAAAGAAGGAGTATTTCTGCTCTCATCATCTTCAACGCTGAATGTCTACTGCAGCAGGTAGGATATTTGTTTAATCTTCTTAAAAGAAAGGGGCGAAGCAGAAAAAACATGTCCAATTATGAGGCTTCCTATCTTGTAATCAGGGAACATTCAAAACTTGCATAGAACGTTGCACTTGGGGTCCCGTCCGCTCGTGTGTCTCAAAGTTTTTCTTCGTGCTCAAGATGGTTATAACTCAAACTCCTGAGGACCAAGCTCATCCTACAATAGCTTTTAGAGGATCCTTTAAAAATCCATAAAATCTGGCTCGTGTAGCCCTTACAACCAGTTAGCCTACATGGAACACGTTTGGTAACGGAAATCAATTTTCTGCTTCACTCGACAAACTTAATCAACTACACCTCATCCTCCCGCGAGACATAAACTTGGATGTTAGAGCTTCTATTGGTGAAATGCCTCTTTCCTCTGACAAACCAATAGATAATGGCGTAGGCGAAAAAGACAAAAATAACCACGCACGCATAGTTCATGTTCCCGCCAGTGACGGGCATTTGCATCGGGAGACAATAAAAGACTAACGCGAAGGCAGTCCAGAGGATGGTGACAACGTTTGAGAAGTAACCCAATTTGCCCATCCAAAATGGGCCCTTCTTGATGGTATCTCTGCCCTGGTAGAGTAAGCAGCACGTCGGTACGCAGTAGCTCAGCAAGAGGAAAGTGATGCAGGCAGTCACCATGGCATTGTACGCAGTTGAGGAGCCCAAATATATACAGCCCACCACGGCTACCCAAGCGCACGAGACAAGGTGAGCATTCAAGGGAACGTCGAACCCTGGTGATATGGCAGCCCAGTAGCGAGACCCCCACAAACCATTGTCTCTTGCAAAAGACCAGCAAAGCCTTTGCTGCCACGTGTGACTCGCTATGTTGCACCCGATAGCTGTTAGAAAAATCAGGAAACCTAAACAGATAGCACCCGCTCTATTCCCCAAAGCTTGGTAGTAGATGTCAAAGATTGGGACTCCGGTATTTGATGACAGGATATCATCGAGTTTGTGAATGGAGAAAAACATTGCGATGGAGTAACAGAACGAAGTGACAAATCCAATGGCAACAGTCCCCATAATAGCCAAGGGGATCGCTCTCTCTGGGTCTCCAACTTCCTCAGCCAGATGTGTAGCTGAATCCAAGCAAGAAAAGGACCAGTTTGGATTAATGAGCCCAACCAGAAACGCCACCCCTGCGCTTGACCAACCGGTGTTGTTGTCGAAGTCTTGAAACACAAATGCTGCAGGCTGGTAGTTCCCGCGAGAGCAAATCAGAACCGTAAGGGTAATGACCAAAAAGGAGAATAATGAAGTGTACAACGTCACGTTACCGATAAGCGAAAGCCACTTTTCGTAACAGTTGAAAGCCATACAAAAGAGGTTGATAAGCTGGTATGCAACGAAAACTTGCCAGGGCTTGTAGACGAAATCCGGGTGCATGAGCGCATAGAATCCTACAACTTGGGACGCTATACTTAACGTGACTGATGCGGAAGTGAAAATAGACCCCGCATAAGCAAACGAACCGCACATGTAGGCCAAAAAAGAACTATATTTTGGAGGGGCCAACAATTGCGTCCACACGTACTGTCCTCCAGCTGATGGAAAGGCAGAGGACATCTCAGATAAGGTAAATCCGATGCACGAAGATACGCATGCAATGATGATAATCCCATAAACAATCATCAAGGGCCCACCAGACGAGATACCTGCAACTAAAGACGCAGAGATCCCGAACCACGAGTTGGTAAGCCCGAAACCTATACCAAGAACAGACCATGTGGAGAATGATCTCTTGAGCTCAGGGGTGTACCCCATGGCAGCCAAATTTGCAGCATCTTTGTCATCAAGTTCCGGGGACCGTTGCACTTGCACCTGGGGCCCCTTTTTCCTGAGTGAAATATCCGAGAGAGTATCCATCAGACCAATGGTGTGATCACTGTAAAGCTTTCCTTATAAGGGAAACCACCTATTCTCGGATCTTCAGTATGGACTGTTTTGCTTAATAGGGTATAAGAAAGATAAGGGGATGTGCATGAAGAAATTACCCGATTTGGGTAATGTACCCTTAAACTGTGCATAAGCCTGCAGTATAAAACAGTACTCACGGTTTACTGATATATCACAAAATTATGGAACAAGTTTCAGATCACACGCTTCCCGCCTCTTGGTGGACATCAGAGCAGCTATTTGAGCTGGAGAAGAGATCGATTTTTTTCAAGTCGTGGCTCTTTACGTCTCACGTCTCGAGATTCTCCAAGGCTGGTGACTACTACTCCTTCTCATTCGCGGGTCTCAACTTTTTCTTGATCAAGACTAAAGCGGGCGAGATCAAGGCTTTCCACAACGTGTGCCGTCATCGTGCATACCCTGTTGTGAAGAAAGAGAGAGGCTCTTCCATTGTTCTGGGATGCCAGTACCATGGGTGGGCATACAATACCGAAGGAAAGCTTACCAAAGCGCCTCAGTTTGACAAAGTGGAAGGGTTCTCCAAAGAGGAGAACGGCTTGTTTGAAATTCCAACTTTTGTAACTGACCAGGGTCTGATTTTCATCAACTTTGACCAGTCCGAGGAAGGTCCCATGCCTTTTGACAAATGGTACGAGGGGCTTCAGAGCGAAATGAAAGAGTACGACTTTTCAGATTACGACTATCATATGTCGTACGAGCTCGATGGCAAATTTAACTGGAAAACCCTCATGGACGGATACCAGGAGTGCTACCACTGTCCAACTGCCCACCCTGGGCTTAACTCGGCATTCCATATGGAGACCTACAATGTGGTACCTAAATCACGGTGGTGTCGGCATTTCGCCAAAGTTGTCAAGCCACAAGAGGAAGTTCAGGAGACAAAGTCGTCGTGGTTCGGGTTTGGCAAAGAAGAGAAGCCAAAGCCAGAAACTAACCCAGGCGGAGACTTTGATGGGTTGTGGTGCTACTTATTTCCTTCTAACGGCATAAACTGCTACTCGCCCGCATGGTACTCTATCAGGGTTTTGCCCATCACTCCCACCCGCACTGTGTTGCAGTATGACATCTACTGCAAGAAGGGTCTTCCAGAGAAGGAGAAAAAAGAGTTTGTGGACTTTTTGCAGCTTGTGGAGATTGAGGACTTTAATCTGTGCGAACTGACTCAAAAGAACTTGAACCAGGGTATTTACTCCACGGGTAAACTCCATCCTTCCAAAGAGAGAGGCGTATTATTCTATCAGGGACTTGTTAAAGACATGGTCAAGGATCACTATGAGCTGGAGAAGAAGGCTGGAGATAAAGTAAATCCTGCTATGATTGGCGGAAGTAGCTGCAGCAAAGAACAAGCTGAGCTTGAGGCTCTTTGCAAAGACGTGGAGTGCGGGGGTATGAACCCAGACAAGGTTGGGCTGGCATGGTGATTTTTTAGTTGTTTTACTTGAATATTATAAATTGAGAAAAGGGCATGAATTCGTGGGGCAGGAGCCGAAAGCTCTCGCCTTTTCATCTCGAGTGCCTAGCTTGAGTGTCACAAGATCCGAATTATTGACGAATGTTTAAAGAGTTCAAGTCTCAAAAATATATAGTTGGTTAAAAACAAGCTCTTTCCTAGAAAATGGTTACTCTTTTGAATGCAAACGTTATGTGTACGTATAATTGACCGTCTTTCGGAAACAAAGTAGCAAAAAAGAAAATCCGTTTAATTTTTTATCTTTGATCCGGAGAGATCTAATCTGATCTAGATCGGATCTCGCGACCCTTAGCCTAGCTCGTCGTGGTTAACGAGAAAAGAGCGGGTGCCGAAGGCTGCCCGTTCAATTGTCATTTTCGACTTGCCATCTCTTTGTGCGGTTCTTCTATTTCGTGATGATCTATTGACACTTCAAAAGCTACCAATAGACTTTCAGAATTCAAAGGTGTGGAGAATGATGAGAGTAAAAGGAGGAGGCAGTTGCTGAAAGAAAAGAGTCAACTCAAAAGGTGGATGAGGAAATCGAAAACGAAACTCCTGATATATAAACTCAACCAGACCTTAAGGCAGTGGTATAATTGAACGTATTCATCAATGTGGGTCTGTGAGCGATTACAAGTTCGGAGAGAAAGAGAACTTTATGTAAAAAGATATATTACCTCAAGCCTGCACTATAACCTTTGATCTTTCCCCGGGTAATACAGCGCTCTGGTCTTTGTCGCAGCTTCTGCGGAGAAACATACTCACCAATTCTCCCACGCCAGCAGCTCTGTTCCGAGCACGGAACGACCCATGCGTAGATATTCCAGAGTTATATAATGGGGAGCTAACAAATTAACCTATACAATATACTTGTTACAAAAAAGCTTCTATTTGCTTCTATTTTTTTCACATGAAAGTTCCATAACGTATTTACACTTCAACCGATCAATATTCGATATTACATCTGTAAAATATCAGCCAGAAGATTGCTTCTTGGTTCCTTTAAACTTGGAATAATTGAAAATGTGCTTGTAGGGTACGAGCTTTTGGGTGATCTATTTGTGAGATGGACATGCACGCCAAGAAAGGGGGAGCTATTCCGTACCGTTGAGGACATTCTGACTATAAATAGAGCTTTTCCCATGTAAATAAATACAGCTTATTAGCAACAAATATGTCCCAAGAGAACTCCCTGGACCTAACAAGGCAACTACAAGACCTCCACTTACGGTCCAAGCTCTCACTTTATTCTCACTATTATGTGTAATGTTAAGACTATTTAATTCTTTAGCTAGTCGTGTCATTTAAAGTGTATTGTAAATCTCTACAGTACGTACAATCATGGAACCTCACGCACTGTGCTATGAGCATAGGCGGTCAACTACAGGATGTAGTGAAACGATCCTCAATATGGACTTACGCTAACAGAGCCGATGGATACTCGAATCAGACTCTCTCCGTAGGACCACCACCTGTAATCACCACGTAGAAGCAGGTATCAGTATACCTCTTTATTGCTTTCTATCAAGTAAGCTATTATACTGGACCGAAGGTAGGCCTTATGACATACGTGCTGTAATGCCATTAATGTATATTTCACTCACGTTCTAGAACGATATCAAACTCTCGTATTTTTCACTATGTATGCTTATCTCATATTGCATAGAGACGCTAGAATACATATTGATAGTTTCGTATCTCTCACAATAAGTTCATCGATGAGCGATCTACTCTTGGCCATTCTGTTATGCGATCAAGACTGCATCTTCAAGAGTGGTCCCCTTCAATCATCGCCAGACATCATTGTCTGCCATTTTGTTTATAATATCCAGTGTAGTCAGTACGAGGTGACGATGGATTCGAAAACAGCTAAAACATGGGCGTGGCTGGAAAAATGCTGTGAATAGAGGAGCGTTGAAGGTTCATATCGTACAGTGTACCAGCTGCTAGTAAAAGATGGCGCATTATCCGTTTCGCTTTCGCTTGTCTCAGCACCAACCATAATCTGAAGATCCCAAGAATAAAATTCACATAGCTGACAAGCCATAGTGCGATCCCTTGTAGACGAGTGCCGATCGATCGATCAGAAAAAAATTTCGGATTCCTTTTCGCAAAGACGTCGGCAGCTCCCAAAATAACTCCTGTATATTGAGTACCTTCATTGCGTCTCAGCAAAGTGATTGAGAGGCCCTGTTCTGCAGATCGCCTGGGCCCAAATTTTGGCTTTCGAGAATTAGTCGGACGACGCGTAAATGAAATAACATTCACCCCTAAGCTAAGCTTCTTTCAAGGCTCGGGACATTCATACGTCAGAGTCTTGAGTATGTGGACCCTGCATGGGCATTTGCCTTGGGATTAAACTTTTGCTTCAACTGGATTGTGGTTTTTCCTGCAGAGGTGGTTGCCGCTGTCAGTATCTTAAAGTTTTGGCCTAATGACGTTCCTGATGCTGCCTGGGTCAGTATATTCGTTGTCATTCTCATAGTAGGGAATCTTTTCCCCGTCAAAGTATACGGCGAAATTGAGTACTGGATGTCTATGGTGAAACTGATAGCTGTTGCTGGTATGATCTTCTTCCTGCTTATCTCCACCTGCGGCGGTGTTCCTGGTCATGGATCTATTGGCTTCCAGTTCTGGAAGAATCCCGGTCCTTTCAATTTTGGCTTTAAAAGGCGTATGTGCAGCATTTGTGCAAGCCGGGTTTTCGTTTGGTGGAGGTGAGCATATCGCTGTTATTGCAGGTGAAACGGCCGAGCCAAGAAAAACCGTTAAGCAAACCATCAAGCCAGTGTTTTTAAGAATGTGTCTCTTTTTCGTTCTCAACATCTGGCTCGTCACAATGAACGTTCCCTATAACGATGACTCCTTGGCTAACAAATCAGGAACACTAGCTTCCCCATTTGTCATTGCCACACAGAGAGCTGGAGTCCCCTGGTTGGGCCACGTGTTGAATGCATTCATCCTGATCGCTGTGATCTCTTGCGGTAATTCAGGTGTCTATATCGCCTCAAGGACTCTTGTATCTCTGTCTGATCTCAAGCTTGTGCATCCAGTCTTTGGAAAGAAAGACAAAGCTGGTCGTCCATACATCGCTTTGGCCATCTGCCTGACCTTAGGAGTCATATTGTCTTACCTTACCCTTTCTGATACAGGTGAGCAGATCTACGCTTGGTTTTCCTCCCTAGTGTCGATGGCCAACTATATTACGTGGTTCTCCATCTACCTTTCGCATGTCAGATTCAGAGCAGGGCTCAAGGCCCAAGACATAGACTTCAAGTCTCTCCCCTTTGTTGACAGAAGCGCACCATGGGGACAATACATCGGGCTCGTTGTCATTACTGTGATTATCGTGTTTCAGGGATACCTTGCCCTATTTCCTATCCACAAGACTCCTTCAGCAAAGAATTTTTTTGCCTCATACCTATCGATGCCACTTTTTGCGGCAGAGTATTTCATCTACAAGTTCTATTACAAGACCAAGTTCATCAAAGCAAGTGAGATGGATTTCTCAGCCGCTGCTGTTTTCGACGAAATGGACTACCAGGACAGCTTGAAGCCAAAGGAGACCAAGCCAATGTACATGAGACTTTTAGGCTCAATTTTGTAGATCAAGATATTATATCCCTCTTTTTTTTCTTTCCCAGAAGCCTATTTCTTGGGAAAACTGGATGAGAGAGTGCCTATCCTCTTGGTTTCCTGAAAGTCTACCTTTTATAAAAGGAAAAGCATTGTGGCAGGACAGACTCACCAGAATACCGTCATCTGATAGGAATTTGTTGCAGGCAAATTTAAAATGATTCATGAACTGTTGACGATCTGTTCACGATCCGCAGGGACAAGCTTCTAGGTTGACTTAACAGAAGATGTCTACATCATGTCGAAGATTGCGTAAACCACGTTATGCAGACGACAAGCAAACTCTGTTCTTCTTTCACATACATTTTGTCTTGCGCGCCAGTTTTGGCGAAAACTGTATCGGACCCCTCGTCGAAACTCTTGACAGAGTAGGGCAAAACAAGAGCAACGCCCATGTCATGCTTTGCAGGGAATTGGTGGACGCCAGCTCAGGCTTGATGATGGCTTTCGTGTGTCCTTCATCGGTCTATGATGACATGCTCGTAGGCGGTTAGCAACAGGGTCAAGTTGCTCATATTGATTTCATGTACACTGGAGCGTAGCAGAAGTGTCGGTTGAAGGCAGGAAACGACCGCGCGACGAGTGCTAAGCCCCATCATCGGGTTCAGTAGTAAAAGGTTGTTAGATACCTGTAGAAGATGGTCTAGATGGTCAGTGCCATTTGTCAAAGTGCAAACGTAAGTGATTGTGGAAAGTGGCACAATCGGAGGGCCCCATTCCTTCTTCGTCTTGATCAAATAGGTTATCATTGTCTTTTCCAGTTTCAATGTAAATTCGGAATCCAGGATTGAAGAGCCAACCTTTTCTTTAACAATCTCTTGGCTGCCGACAAACTAACATAGAGGCTTGCTTTGATATCTCCTCTTTCGCAGTGAGGTGATAATCGATCTTTTCGCGAGCCCTCCCCCCTTCAGTCACTTTCACTGGTTTTGGACATAGAATCTGCTTTGACGATGCAACAGTACTGCAGGAGGAAACAATGACAGGAAACCCCCCAAGGGCTTTGTGGCACCTCATTTGATTGACCGGCGGGCGTGCTTAAATATATCTCAGTGCCGAAGAGGGCGGTCTCAGATCGTTGTGCCTCAAATCCGGATACATACACGAAACGTCCATGTTGAGGCCTCAAATTTTGAGACGAATCCAGCCACTTGTATCACTGAAACCAAGCCTATGGGATATTTTTTGCTTGTTCAATTTAGTGGAGTTGTTTCCAGCGAATCGACTAGAGGAGAAAGCTTTAGGTGTAGAGTCTGATGAGATAAGGCTGGCAGTGATTTCTGGTTGCGACGAGAAGAACAGGAATCAGTCTTCAACGTGTGATCAGTATGATATTTAGTCACCAATTTGTTCCTCAACCAGTCATTTCTCGATTTCTGAGCCACGGTCACTTGCCTGTATTGAGGCCATCTCTTTTCTTGTTTCTCAATTATTCATAGACCACATCATTCGCTGCATGATTTTTGGGCCTTTATCTGTGTGAACAATTCAACGGAACCGGCGTTGACCTGGAGAGATCAAAATGTCTCAAACTGTGTTACCAAGGTCAACGGCAAAGCGTTAAAATGGTTTCTCGTTTTTTGTATTGTCACTTTGACAACTTTGGGCTTTGTATTGTTTCACATGCACCCTTTCCATGTCCAAAAGCGAGCTATAATCTCCAAAACAAGCTCTCCGTTGACGTCGGCAAAGTTGCATCCAGGATGTTTCTTGCCAAAAAGATGGAGCGGACGTTAATATGGCTACGTGGGGCCATAGTTATTATCTCTTTACGGCGTGCATCCCGGGGTACGCATCATTGACAGTTCCCTGATCAAAAATAAAACTCTTTTGCAGCTGCTACCAGCTGCTTCTCTCAGGATGTTTAGAAGATATCGCAGTGAGACACAAGTATTAAAACTGCACACCCACTTTTCGCTTATAGACTCCAACTAGGACAAAAGCGCAATGTCCATTGGCAGCGGCAGGAACGATTTTTTTTTCTCTCCGCATCAAAGGCTAGAATGGAAATCCTGGGGAAAATCTCGTCACGCAATGCCAGTTCGAAGAAGTGTCAATCGACATGCCCGTAGAAAGCTGAGGTTTTAATAGCCTAACATTTCTTTGCAATATAGAGCTGCTTTTTCCGTTTACCGATCCATCACACAATGTGCACTTATTTACAAGACATCAAAAGCTGAAGAAATAGACACTTTGGTGATATTGACATCAAGCTGGAAATCTAGCCCATGCATTTATAACATGCAGCGGCAGTAAACAAACGCGGTCGCACCCGGAGGTATTAGTGACACGTCCCTGAACCATCCGCGGGGTATCCACCAGACCGAGACCTACACCTTTCTTCAGTAAGTAATTCTTTCACGAAAAACAAGATCATTCGGAACGGACTGCGTTACAGTAATAAGGGCAACGAATTTCTCTTGCGAATTTTTCTGATATTTTCTTGCAGCATTTCACCAGTGTCACTTCCGTGGAACCTTAAGATATTATCAATCGACAGACAGGTCGCATGTCGACCAGACCGTGCCAGTTATTGAAAGCGTCATCTACTATTGTATCGCCAACTTTCCGCTTCAGGGATATGGCTCTTCCTTCAAGACAAACCGTCTTCGTTTGAGCATCTGTTTGGACTGGTTTGGGGACTGGTTTGGGGACTGATAGTATGGAGCTGCTAAAGTTGATGAGAGCTGCCGTTTCCTCCTTTACCCAACAAATGCTGAAGTCTAGAGCTCAACAGAGCACCTTTACATCATTTCTGATAATGCGGCCTTGCCTCTTATCATCCGCCTAGCATATAATTGCAAGCATAAGGTCTTATCCACTCTGAGGAAGATCTCAGTAGTATAACACTACCATAACTCGAGTAGTACCTCGATATACAATATCACCCGCAAGAGATTCGGGTTGACAACTGCAACCTGCCGTGGAACCTTTAGATATTATCAATCGACAGACAGGTCGCACAGGTTCAACTGAGAGCAGACTATTACACGGTCTTGCTACATCATGAGCCAGTCTACTTTCCCGGAAACCACTCATAAAAGATCTATCAAACTCACAAGAAGCTGCAGAGTCTAGCAACCGTCTTAACTTTCAGAGTCTCTTGACCTATGAGACGATTTGTCGAAAAACCGTCTCTAGCCCATCCGATTGAGCTTTGACCAAATGATCATCACGCGAGTCGTTCCCGCAACCATCACGTGCTACCTGCATCGAGGGTCCTCCCATTCTGTCTCAACCCAAAAATAGCTCATCCACTCGGTGTAAGCAGCAGCATCGACATCAGAACACATCGTAATCGTCACTACTCAGGTGAGAACCTGTCGCGTGGTGAGTAGACATGCAGAGATGATGTAAGTTTATGCACGCCGTGCATATTTCCATAACGTTCTATAGGAACAGGCTGTTAAGAAGACACGCCCATGGGAGCAAAAAAGGTATCTTTTGGTAAATAAATAGCACCTCCTCCTATATAAAGTCTACATACATTCTTGCCTTGGACCCCCGGCTTTCGAACGAATCCTCTACAACTCTCACACCTCCTGATATAGGTCGTGCGCGCGCCAACACCATGTGGATGCATCATATGATGCGAAATCACCGGGCGCAATTGTGCAGCGCAGGTATAAATACAGCAGGCTTGCCCCTACTAATTCATCACTTACATTTAATCAAAAAATGGCTATTACTATCGGTATCAACGGTTTCGGACGTATTGGACGTCTTGTTATGAGAATTGCCCTTGCTAGAAAGGACATCAAGGTTGTTGCCATCAACGACCCTTTCATTGCTGCTGAGTACGCTGCTTACATGCTGAAGTACGACTCTACCCACGGTAAATTCAAGGGTGAGATCTCTTCCACTGACGACTCTATCACCGTTGACGGATCCAAGATCTCTGTCTTTGGTGAGAGAGACCCAACCGCCATTCCATGGGGAAAGGCTGGTGTCGACTTTGTCATTGAGTCCACCGGTGTTTTCACCACTTTGGAAGGTGCCCAAAAGCACATCACTGGAGGTGCTAAGAAGGTTATCATTACCGCCCCATCTGCTGACGCCCCAATGTTTGTTGTCGGTGTCAACGAGGACAAGTACACTTCTGACTTGAAGATTGTTTCCAACGCTTCTTGTACCACCAACTGTCTTGCCCCATTGGCCAAGGTTATTAACGACAAGTTTGGAATTGAGGAAGGTTTGATGACCACCGTCCACTCTTTGACCGCCACCCAAAAGACCGTTGACGGTCCATCCCACAAGGACTGGAGAGGAGGAAGAACCGCTTCCGGTAACATCATCCCATCTTCCACCGGTGCCGCCAAGGCTGTCGGTAAGGTTATCCCAGAGCTTAACGGTAAGTTGACCGGTATGGCTCTGAGAGTTCCAACCGTTGACGTTTCCGTCGTTGACTTGACTGTCAAGTTGTCTAAGGAAACCACCTACGCCGAGATCTGCGAAGTTGTCAAGTCCGCTTCCGAGGGTAAACTTGCTGGTGTTCTTGGTTACACCGAGGACGCTGTTGTCTCCACTGACTTTATCTCCGACTGCAGATCCTCTATCTTTGACTCCAAGGCCGGTATCCTGTTGTCCCCCAAGTTTGTTAAGCTTATCTCCTGGTACGACAACGAGTACGGTTACTCTACCAGAGTTGTCGACCTTTTGGAGCACGTTGCCAAGGCTTAAACAGTTAAAGTGTATACTTGAATGAACTGAATGAGTTTAATTTTTTACGAGCCATGTACATCCAGTAGGTCAACGAGTTAATCCTTTCACTTATTTTGATCTGTATTCAAGATTTTTTCTCTCATTTGAAAAGATGGTCGTGTGCGAACAGTTTGCTCAAGCCTAGGCCAGCCGAGGACTAAAATCGTATAAAGATTTTCCCAAAGTCTTGGATCTAGCTCTGGTGGGCAATAGCTAATGATCAAAATTAGTCTGCCGTAAGATTCTCCCTACTAACCATACGGGAAAGTTGATGTGAGAGTAGGACAAGTACTCCTCCAAAAGCTTTATTTTGATTTTCCTTCCAAAAACCACGCCTCCCCAAGTGTAATTAATTCTATAAGCAAGCTCTACAGATAAAAGCACTTTAACTGTGGCAAAGAGTATTCTTTTGGATTTGCGCTTCCCTCAATTCTCCTCGAACCGCAGGATGGAGCTTGATTGGCTTCTTCTGTAGGTGCCGAAAGCTAATATGTCTTGCTACATTCCTACTACCATGAGTAAGTGGCTTATATGAACAGGGTTTGATCTGAGCCTCTGTCGACACATTTGTGCGCACAAGTCTATTGTTGGCTCCACTGCAAATATGCAATGCATAAGTATAGAAGATCGCATCATCATCAAAATAGAAAGTGGACTTTCATTTCAAAGGACCGCCCCAGCGACTGAAAGACTGAGCTTGCTTTGGTTAACCCGAACCTCCTGATATGTATATTGAAGCGTGCTTCAAGAGACGATCCAAATGTCTCCGATATAATGATCGCCTGTTGTGCGTAAGATCGTTCTACGGACAGGAAGGAATAAATAGAACTGATGGACTCTTAAAATGGGTGATACCGATATTCATATATAGGACAGACTTAATAATCTATCAACCATAACTGACGCTTAACAGTGTGCTGTATCGTTAATTGATTTGAAAAATTCTTTCCCTATAATATCCACCAGTCCATTACTGCATGAACGTTAACATTCTCATCTCGTAAACCCGCAGGAGGTTCGGGTCACGTGATAGTAACCTCCGCTGGGCTCTTATCTTTATATTTATCCCCTTTTGAGGCACTTAACACAACCTTTATTAACCTCTCGTACTCGATTCGCAGTACGTCTATTGACTGATGATAATCAATGTAGCATATCCCTTGGTCTTAAGCCGCTAGATGATGATCTGCTGGGCTCATTGCTAGTGGGACTAACACTATACGTGCTGTAATGAATCCACCATTCAATCTGGAAGCGGGCAAATATCTGCCGGTGGCAATTTCCTTTCAGTAATTGTTACTGAACTGCGGGACACATGATACGGTAAATGTTGAGTGCGTAGTTTTACAGAATATTGTAATAAGTTACTGATATGCTGACAGTTTCTGATGGCGGAGCTCTGTATTATTACCGGGCCCTCCATTTTCAGGAATAGATAAGAGCTAAAGCTCCCGTAAAGGTGAAATCAACTCTCATTGCAAACGGCCTTATGAGGAACGTTACCCATATATGCAAGCTAAACTCTTTTGAGCTCTGGCCTTGAGCTTTTGAGGGGTAAGATGAAGATTGGCCGCTGTCGCATTCGCCAAAAAGGAAGTGTATTCGAGGAGTAGAAACAGTTTAGGTACAGCTGGGAGCAAAGCGAGCACACACAATACAATACAATCCAGTGACAAGAAAACTCTCTAATTGAATACATATTTACGCCCGTAACAGAATTTCCTGCTATGAGGACACCAATTTTACTGTAATCTCCAGTCAGTCACTATGTGCTCGACTCGGCAGATGATGTCTTTTATGGCAGATTTGGGCTGCGATTGTTACTCAAAAAATACTAATGTCATGAAGACGCGATAACTAAAAGCATGAGGGCACACAGAACCATAACAAAACATGTCCCATCCTGGTAAATTAAATTGATTAGTTTTTTTAGAGTACTTCCATTAACAGTACGCTTCGGCTTTAAGCGGTGAGCACCCATGTGCTGCTTTATCCGCTCTCGCTATGTCAGGAGTGAACAAAATATTCATGGCTGAATGGAGATCTAGAACAGAAAATGACATTATAGACTGCAGTCCGCAATTCATCATGTTCGTCTTCATTGCCATGCAACTCGTTCTAGCATCACTGTGCATCTGCTTAGGCTCCAAGGAGATGGCCTCAGACGTTTTCTCGAAATTTGACGTTTGACAACGGCTCATTTTTATTTGTTTTGGTGACACTTTTTGAAACCCAATCTCAGATCTGGCACCTCAACCCAAGGCCTAATGATCGGAGGAATCAGACAAAGTATCCCTTAGCTTGAGGTGACATGAGAGTTGCGAGTGAAAGCAAAACCATTACAGGAAAGTTTGATCGGCTTAAGAACTTTTTACTAAGCGACCCGATCACAATAATGGGAGGAAAGTATACGGAGCCTCGGCTCGACATACTCGTCTCCTGTCCCTTCCAAGCAATATTGTAGACGTCACCTCGATTTTAGTCTACATAGGTCCTGTACAAAAGCTTAACCGCAGAACGCCCAACATTCTCTCGCCCATGCACATCGGCTAAACAGACCTCCAAGCAAAACCAACCGATGAAGCTACAAAGATTATTCAACGCTAGTACTACCCTCCACACGCCTCGTCTCAGTTAAAGCAGCAATCGTTGGCTCGCTGTCAGTACTCTGCTCGCATTACAAGCCATCTTATGCGGGGCGTACCTGCACCCTCCTGCAGAGAATGTTAAAAGGTGCAGAATGCGAAAATTTCCCTATAAATAGATTACGCGTTTTGTTTCAGTTTGACTCAAAAAAAGAAAAACATCTCTCACAACCTGAAAAGAGATCTCAGCTCAAACAAACCTCATTCCACACACTCCTCAAAGGAGCATCCGTACATCACTAACCACACGTGTTGAAAAGAAGAACATCTCACTCGCTTTGATGTATAGAAGAGCCAGTATGGAGCAACAGTATGTGCCACAGACCCCATTTGACATGGCGTACGGTACATCCATGCTTCCGAGCCAGCTTTTAATGGGATCCCCCTTTATGCAATCTCCCATGATGCCTATGCCACCTTCTGCGGGTCCTCGAATAAATCACCTTCCATACACTCCGATGGCTTCTAATACCCCAGTTCTGGGCCACATACCGGATACAGCAAGACAGAGAGGTTACAACTACCAAATGCAACACATGAAGGAACCAGCGAGATCGCGTTCTGTCTTGATTTCCAACTTGCCTCCTTCCATTTCCGAAGAAGGGTTTCTAGACTGCGTCTCGTTTGGTCCTGTGGAAAGCTGCCATTTTGTAGATCTCGATACAGAATCCGGGTCAGTAGTTCTTTCGTTTTTAAACCATCAAACAGCTCAAGATTTCTTTACTGACGCTTCAAATAGCCACGAGCTGGCTGTGAAACTCGGTGCGCCACATTTAACAGTCTCCTGGACCGTATCGTCTGCTATTTCAAGTTTTGTGAAAAAAGCGGTCGACGAAAACCCAGCAACAACCCGGGCTGTGTTTGTAAGCTACCTGGATTGCCCAAATGTAACGCAGGACGATGTTCTGGAGAGATTACTGGATTTCGGACCAATAGAATCGGTAGAAACTGATTACGAAAGAAAGCACGTCACTTGCAATTATACGTGTATATCGCATGCGATTGAAGCGATTAAATCTCTGAAAAATGACGAAAAGTTGCAGCTGGCAAAAGTTTTCTTTGCCAAAGATCGATGCTGTTCGACTTCAACAGAGTCCTTTACAGATTCCTTTTCAGACGAAACATCTGTGGCTACCGCTGCTATAGCTGGAGACGCAAATATGGGCAACAGAACGGTTTACCTGGGAAACCTGCATCCTGAAACGCCCACAGAAAAAATATGTAACATTGTAAGAGGCGGTCTTTTGCAAACCGTCAGAAGAGACAAGTACAGTTGTTTTGTCACTTTTATAGAGCCACTCGCTGCTGCTCAGTTTTTTGCAACTGCCAGTATGGAGGGTCTTTATTTACTGGGGAGACGTCTCAAAGTTGGCTGGGGCAAACATTCAGGACCTTTACCCAACAACATAGCCCTTGCCGTTACTGCTGGAGCGTCTAGAAACGTATATATAGGCTCTTTGGCAGACTCCGTAGTGCCTCCGCAGTGTGAATTATGGCAGGACTTTTCCACATACGGCGAGATTGAGCAGATCAATTTTTTCAAAGACAACAAGTGCGCCTTTGTCAATTTTACCAGTATCTCATCTGCCATTCGTCTTGTGGACGAGTTGAATGGCGCTAATAAAACTCAGGCTCACGAGGCTCTTGACAACAAATACGTCGACTACAAAGTGGCCTTCGGCAAGGACCGGTGTGGCAACCCTCCAAAAATGAGGAAAAGAAAGCCGTCGTATCACCAGGAACCCAAACTTCAAGACTCTGCCGATGAATCTCACAAGGACAATGCTTCACTATTTGCTGTAATGGGCATAAGCTCACTTTCTTTGAAAGATGACAAAATCCCTCCTCCCTTGGGGATCTCGTGCGGATCCAATGGCTCTTTTTACGAAAAGTCCCCCGAGCCGGTCAAGTTTGACGACACCTCTTCTCA
>JAJLSF010000420.1:0-31092 GCA_030567395.1 Citeromyces hawaiiensis
AATTAATGGACTTATGCAAAACAGGAGAACCGATAGATGCTCAGATCGGCTCTCTCTCATAAAGTAGCTTGCGCTTCCTTTATATATGGAAACAGGCGTCGTGCCTCATGAATCCGATCCACTTTGTTGGACCACAGACTGGCTTTACGGTATAAATCTATTTAGTTAGTAGTATAGTAATACTCACTCTCCAACAAAACTTTTTAATTGAAGCGATGTGAGTGAATTTTCAAACAAAAGATGCCTTAATTTGGTCATTCACCATATTGTAAACTACGGAAGCCGAAGTCTCTCGCCATATGTTCTCCATCAAAGACCTTTCGTGTCGTAGCTGAGAGAAACAAGTGGTTGCAATCACCTTAGTCCGCTTTCCGTCTCGTCGCCTACCTTCTCTGTTTCGAAATGATCCATTAACACTTTAAAATACAGTACACTCAAAGGTTGGGAACAGCAGTTCCTAATCAAGAAAACAGTCGAAGACTAAGTGACCTCTGCTTTGTACTATGTAGGCTCTGCTATGTAATCGATGATACATTTTTGAAGACCCTCCATTCTTTTCGTCGAAGCCAGCCATCATTGTCTTTCTATATCATTAAAAAACAGTTTCCGTTGGACAGTGAGTATCAAAGTACTACTAACGAACCAGATTTATACCGTAAAGCCAGTCCGTGGTTCAATAATTTGGATAGGATTCATGAGGCACGACGCCTGTTTCCATATAAAGGAAGCGCAAAGCTACTTTATGAGAGAGAGCCGATCTGAGCATCTATCGGTTCTATTTAGCATAAGTCCATTAATTTATCTGCTCCACTGCAGGATGCATCGCGTGCTGCAGTAGACCGCATGAAAATTCTGTTAAGAATATTGGCAAGGGATAACGAGGGACCCGAGGTTGCAATTGGCAGCCAGAATCTTCTGCGGGTGATCTTTTATATCGAGGTACTACTCGAGTTATTATTGGTAGTGTTATACAACAGAGATTTCCCACCTTGAAGAGTGGATAAGGCCTTATGCTTGCAATTGTATGCAAGGCAGACAGAGATCTGCATGATAAGAGGCAACGATCATTATCAGGAATGATGTGACGGTGATCTATGCAAGATAGACTCTGTTAAGCTCTAGACTTTAGCATTTGTTGGGTAAAGGAGGAAATGGCAGCTGTCAGACATGGTAGGTATAAAAGGAGAGGTTTCGTGCTTTATGTGAAAAGAGTTAATTCGAGTATGTACAACCAATGCGAAAACAATTTGTAGAAAAGTGCTAGGAAATACACGAAGAATATTGCAATACAGATTTACACCCGCTTTAACATCCAATTTACCTAACAAATTGTAATCATTTCTGCAGTTGCATTAATATAAGACTGGAGCACTTAATTGGGGATTGTTTGCGGTTTCGACATGACCGTAGAGACTTGCAGCAGGTAGGCCTCTGTTGTTGAACCAGTCAGCCTCAACCTTCGGGCTCCAATCTAACCAAAGAAAATGATAAATATGCCATGAGCCAAGATGCAGTCAGGGGTAAACCTCTTAAGGTATTTAGACTCGTGGGTTGAGAAGAGATTTTTGTGGCCAAATGAGGAACCTTTTTAAGAGTTTGTTTTTTCATTTGCAAACTCACTTGAATGACTTTCTTAAGTAACCCTCGACAGAAACATAACCCGGGACCATTTTGGCACACTTGTAAATCTCAGTAAATCTTGGGCAATAAATAAAACTAGAAAATAGACAATGAGGCTCTCCAGATTCGGACCTTAGATACGGGTTTTGGAAAAAAAAACAGAGATCTGGGGTGGATCTAGATCAGCACATCGAAAAGAATCACCGGATCTGGAAAGCCTTAACAGAATAATGTCTCTATGCGACGAGAAGTATGAAACGGCAATCAATCTTCAAGATATAATCTCGATTACACAGCAGAACATATAAAGTACACATTTATTCTGCGACTAGTTTCTTGGCTACAACTCAGGAGCTGCTTTTCTCAACTTCTGATCATTGCTCTTCTTCTATTTTTTTTTTTGCCCCTATACCTTTGAGATGGGCGTTTCTTGAAACCTCAAACAAGGCAAAGACCGGCGCTCTATGAATAGATCCGGTAATTGGATGACCCACGACGACCCAGGGCAAGTTCTGATCAAAGTACGTGGTCATAGAGAAGGTACATAGTCGGCCAAGACAAAGAAGTCTATAAGCGCGGTTGTTATTTGAAGACTTTAGGCGAAAGCCTTTGGCTTCACCGTTTAAATCGACCAACAAACTTGGCGAAACATATTCCTTGCCTGACGTTGTGAGTTTTTTGATTATAGTCATCAGAAGGGGCTTTCTTTTTTTTCTCTCTATGAACCAGTAAATTACCAACAGCTTCTGCAACTGCTCGCAGAAAGTATACTCGTCTTGTATGAATATGATGCCGTAAGCCTTAAGCCTTCCACAAACAGTCCATCACACTGTCTGCCGCCTCCTGATATGATCTGCAAGGGTCAAATCAGCTGCTAATGGTGTGAAGTCGATAACTCCTCGGGATCCGCGTTTGAAGCGTCAAAGGGCTCTTGAGTGTCTTTTTCTCCGAAATAGAGCTGGAAAAATCAGAGCGACTCATTACTTTGCGGAAATTGCGTACTTATATGACTTGCATGCTTGAGGGGGTATAGGAAGTTGACAAAGAAGCGATCGGAGAGAGAAATCGGAGGTTAAACAAGCGAGACAGGAAAAAAAGAAGCAACTCCAATAGGTGATGAGGAGTTTAATCGTTGCCGTCGCCTGAGTCTGGTTAACAGCTCAGCTTTAGCAATAGAAAGGGGGAGGGGGGTCCATAAACTCAATTCGACAGACCAGAGGTCCATGATGATTTCGATTGATCGTTGATCGCGGACATCGCAAGGAAGATACTGAAGAGGTGGAGGTTTACGTGGTGCTTTCCGGAACTGTCTCTGACATTATCGCCCAGCTAATAGTCTTATTTTGGTTGAGTCAGCGGAAAACTTGATTGGTGACTATTGTCTTGCCATGATTTTTTGATCGGTACAATCTGCACTGAAAGCAGAGGCCGAGAAAACAACATCTTTCCCGAAAATGTTCGATGGACTATATGTCTTTGCATAGGGCACATTCAGGGAAATGTTGTATATAAGGTTATTGGCAGGCAGAGAAGTAATAAAACAGCTCGTTAGTTTTTGTTGTTGTGTATGTGCTCTTGGGATTTCTCGGTCAGATCTTTTTCTGTGGGCCAGTTGCCTTTATTTGCGCTACGCCATTATTGAAAAAATCTTCTTTACGGGGAGAAATGACAACGGTTGCATTACATGGAAGTTGGAATTTACGCATCATTTATTAACAAGGGGACGCCATATGCATCAAGTCAGGATTTTAAGATAAAAATTGGAGATTAAAGCTGTAAGTTGTGTCAAGCAATTTTAAATATCAATTTTCATGTGTTACAACCGATTTATGGATTTTTCGCCTTTTTGATTCAGCTGTCGCAAAATACCACCCGCACGACTCGAACCCGCCCATGACTGAAACTAGCCAGCAGACTAGCTCAATTCTGAGGAAAGCTTACAATTGGAGCTCCTCGCCATACCCGGCCTACGGAATGGCATCTTGTCTATTAGCCACTCCACTTTTGAGGCCAACAGACGAAGCTAAATCTTTGAGAAAGTATATATTCGGCAAACCATATCCTTCCACGAAAAGCTCTTTATTTTTTGCCCTTCCCCTTGCCTATGGAGGGTTCATGGTTCATAAAGGTGACTTTGTTGACGGAGCGGGATTCACTGGAGCATGGTGTTTATTATACTCCCTTTCACATAGTAAAATCTTCGGAAGTGGGCCTTGGTCCAAATTTTTATTTTTACAAGGTCTGGCTGCTGGCAGCTGCTACAGTTTGAGGTTTTTCAGGAACGATGAGAAAGTTTTGAATTAAAATTATATAGTTAGCGAACCTTGCAAAAATGGGTTCAGAGATGTAGAAATAAGATGCTTGAATATATCGTCACTCATAAGCTTATTGTTAAATGTTTCAAACTCTTCATTGGAGATGTGAAATAGGGAGATTGTTAGTAGTTTCTCCAACGTCTTCATCCCATCCCCATGGGTTAGAACAATTCCAATGAAGTTTGATACACCGAGTTTTGACAAAAGTTGATTGAACCTGCTGAAAATCCACCTAATGGCATGTATGTCTTTCTCAAACGTTGAAAGAAGCTCACTATCCCCATTGCCTTCAAGAAAGGTTAGAAAGTATGCCATGTCGACCACGGCGCACACTCTTTCCGTGGGAGATACAGTAACGCATTGCGAGTTGCTGGCAAGAAATTCCGCCCCGTTCTCTTGCAGCCACGGCTGGAACATTACCAGATTACTTGCTGCAGCTAGCCCGTGGTAGTATTTCGATATATGGAAATGTTTGATGGAATTTATATCGGATAGGTCTGCACTTTGCAGTACAGACAGTGGGAACAGCACTCTTTGGTTCTTGACGTAGGAAGATACCTGCTCTCGCACGTAGTGTGCTTCATCTTCCACCTCGCTGTCTTTGTAAGACAGTCTGGCGTGGACGAGAACCTGGTCAATTTTCAAAAAGCTGTTGAAGAGACACAGTTGCAGCAGGCTTTGTTTCAGACGGGCGATATATTTGAATACTGTGAGCCAGATAACAAAATCCTCTTCGCGGTCGGTGGTTTTATCCTTCAATTCTCTGAGAAAGTCGTCGTCCGAAGGTTTACTGGTTCCATTTGGGGTGAAGCGATACTCATCGAACTGGAACCCTCCCCAATCGGTTGAACCTTTGGTAGGTGTTTTCCAGAGCTCGCTGGATTCCACAAAAGTGAGCTCGTTGACTGTGGTGGCAAGTGATCCTCTCTTGCTGTTGTAGCCCGATGACAATCTCTTTAAAAAGTTTGGTGTACGCGGCATGAGACTGGAACGGTTGCTTTGAGGAGGTTGAGATTCTCGTTTCAGGTCATTCACCGTGATTGTACCGCTATCCAAGTCAATGAAAACGTCCCACAAAAGCTGGCCAGCACTTTTCTTTGTCTTGAACAGAATATTGGAAGTCCCCACGAGATAAGACGACATATAGTTCAAGAGATGACAGTGCGAGAGCTCCATGCTGGGGTAGCAGTTACCGAACCAGTCGGAAGATTCCTGTGTCAACGTGGGGAAAAGGATAAATAACGAGAGCACAAAATCAACCAACTCGTTAACGGGACTTTGATAACAATGAACAATGACTCTCTTTCTCGTTGTCAAAGCGAGTAAGGCCAATAAAATCGGAGATGTGGTTTCTGAATACGGCAGCAACGGCTTGCAATTGATTGCCGCTTCAGCTCCAAAGGTACCCTCTGCTTGAAGCACCATTAGACTAAGGCTTTGCAAGCGCTCTATTGAGCTGCGAATAACTGAACCACTCTTTGCGGCGCCATAGCAAAGAGAAGGTGACGACAGATGCGATGCTAGGTCCATTCTCAAGGGAACAGCCATACCATTTACATCGATGCGGGCGGATAATACATCTGAATTGCACTGGAAAGAAAAACAATCAACATACGGAGTTATATCCTTTCCCCGTGTTAATAAATCCACAAACATAAACCTCTTGGGTTCACTGAGATTACGATAATATCGTACCAGGGGTAAAATAGGCAGCTGGTTTAACTGGTCACGTGCACTAATCAGGTTTACAAAATTTTTTTTTTCACTTTTTAAGTACGAATGGAGCAGTATTATGAAAAGAGGTTTCAGGATCAGAAAGTTTTGTAGTCTCGTTATAACTCCAATGGAACTGGCTGTTCCGTTTCTGTATGAAGAGTCGTGTTGGTATATAGTCACAGACATCAACATACACCGCTGGTATGT
Organism: Citeromyces hawaiiensis; assembly: GCA_030567395.1. Lineage (NCBI taxonomy): Eukaryota > Fungi > Ascomycota > Pichiomycetes > Pichiales > Pichiaceae > Citeromyces > Citeromyces hawaiiensis. The sequence continues at coordinate 5,859 of JAJLSF010000420.1, forward strand.
TTCATCCACCTGGAAATAAGAAAGTCTTCCCGTTAGCGGTTCTATGAAGAGTGGGAAGTAGACCCAGCTTTCTGTTCCCATCGATTTGTGGAGTTGTGCTGGGATCGTGATTTCAGATATGCCCTCGAGCTGTTTTTCCAAGGGCTGGAAGCTGTACTCAGAGTACAGGCTGAGGGGGAACTGATTGGATATAACCGCTCCATGTGAGTTGTGGAAGTCGGAGGTGAATATGTAGTCGATGTTGTCGTGACGCATTAAGGGTTGAAAAACCGTTGGTGGATATGCACGTATATATATCGTGCATCAAATGCCGACATGAGACATACTTTGCGACGAGGCCTAAGCCTATACAACAATGGCTCTATGTACTTTTGGACTCGCTTTACCTAATTTAATGCGCGGCGGGTTGGTAGCTGTAAGGACTGGAGGTCTTATAATAACCTACGTTGTCCCCTATCCCTATAAGTTGGGATTGCAAATATATTTATTTCATTTATGTGAGGACTAGACTGACTTTGTACAGATACCTTTTGCTGGCAAGGTATTTCTTTGTTGATTGATTAATCTTCATTTTGTAGCACATTGATGACTATCTTCTCCAGATGAAAGCTTGCATCCATGCGTCGCATCTGAGGTTTCGACAACTCTATGACCCTGATGAAGTCTCTCGAGATGGTGATTTATCAGAACGCAACACTTGATCAATGATCCATCTATCGGGGTGTGTCGTAGAAAAATGATTGAAGTAGGCACAGTAGTAAGAGCTGACTTTTGAGCGAGACAAGAGTGATGATTGAGATTATAAAATCAGACGGGCGAGGAATCTTTGACGATATTGTGCGCTAGTACTTTTGATAGGTATGTCCTTTAAAGTCAGTCAACAGGCAAAGTCATTAACTTGAGGCGAGACACCAATATTTTTGTAAGCAGCTGATAGCATTTTGGGGGATTGTATTTAATGTGCTTGTCCGTAAAGAGAACAGAAAAGACCATCCCTTTAACAAGAATTTGGAAAAAGTTACTCAAGTTTTACATGAATAATGTCTTTTTTCTTAAGCCACTTTAAAGAGAACCAGGAAGAAAAGTCGACTAACCCGTGAAAATGTGACAATATACAGTCAGACACCCGGGATTTCAGGTCTATCCAGAGCGCGTTCATCGAGATCTAGGCGTGAGTCGCTCTGATGCTTTAAAAAGGTGACCGCATTGAGGGAACGGAGATCGAGTAGCTGCTGGATTGCAGCCTAGAAGCATATCGGAGATTTTTCTCCTGCGGCCAAGTGGTCGATATTATAACATATTGATTCCCCTTACGTAGTTTTGTTGCAGCTAGACACTATATCAAGGTTACGACTATCCTAGGCCACAAAACAGACATCGTCCCTCATGCAAAGCAAGATGTCCGGATGTGCTTGTATCCGGGTAACGCGCCCGCCACTTGAAACAAACAACTCAATGTCGGCGACTTTGGACAAGTCTCTAGATGATATCATCAAATCCTCCAAACCAAAGAAGGTTGTAAACAAGAAGCGTGCAACTGCTAGCAAAGTTACTAAAGCCGTCGGTAAAAAGCCTAAAGCCGCTGCTAAGCCAAGGCCAGTTGTTCAACAAGAGAACAGGAATGTCATTGACGTGTCCTATGCTACCAAAGTAATGGTTTACGGTCTGCCTAGGGACATCAAGCAAGACGCTATCAAGGTATGTTAGGCTCGGCGAGAGTGACATGTGAGTGATTTGTGAGTGGTTGCGATTGGTTGCGATTGGTTGCGATTGATTGATCGCTGAATGGGGATGCATCGTTCTTAGGGTAAAGTTGACTCCCCCGATGATCTAGAGTCACGTTTGATGGATCGTTCGAGCTCTTAAATTTTGACTTTTCCCTGGGGGTTTAACTGGTGCTGCGAACACCACAGTCCAGACACCTCTCCGCACACCACGCACCGCACTATCACTCTCAACCTTCTCAGTAAACTAACAGTCTAGGAATTTTTCCAGTCCCAGATCGGCGGGGTCAAATCTGTCTCTTTGACATATAATGAAAAGGGTCTTTCTCAAGGAATCGCCACGGCTGTATTTACAAACTCTAGCAAAGCGTCAAAAGCTGTGGAGCAATACAACGGAGCTCCTATTGACGGAGGCAAGTCCAGACTGAAGCTTGAGCTGATCATTGATCCCACAAAGAAACCACTAACTTCGAGGATCTCTGCAAAGTGAGTAAAAAACACTCAAGTATTACTAACTTTTAAGTGCACAAGTTGCAAAACCCTCTCAGAAACCCGTTCAAAAGCCAAAGCAAGTTGCGAAGAAACAGGCCCCTAAAAAGGCAGCTGCTGCTCCTGCGAAAAAGGGCAAAAAGTCAAAAAAGACGCTTGAAGAACTGGACCAAGAGATGACTGATTATTTCGAGAAAAAATGATTTGTACAAGAATGAAAACAGAATGTATTTGTATTTTAATTTTAATCTCTTTTGAAAATGTCAAAAATTGAGCTGCTCAGCTTATCTCCGCCCTTACGAGACTGTTGTTAGGAAAAAGTTTAATAAGCAACTCACCATGTAACTATTACCGCCTCCCTCGTACTGCGATACGCGTTCGTACGATTGGCCGTTACCCTCGTTAGATGGGAACCCTGGTTGGATGGTTGAAGTGTTGTAGTCGTGAGATGTTGCGCTAGGGTCAGGGTTATACTGCTGCTTTCTTCGCAAATGGATCTTTGACTTGACAAACCACGCCGTACCGAGACCCAAAACGGACACAAACGCCGCCTGCTTCCAGAAAGCCCGTAACGGAGGAAGCTGCTCGTTGTATGCCATCTTTGTTTTATTGCGACAAAAAAAGAAAAATTGTCACATCCATACACCGCAGAAGACTGATTGTAAATTCTATGTGAGGAAAACGCATACCTTCCATTGCTCCTTCAAGAATGCACCATCCCTTGCGCCTTGAACACACTGTCGCTTAGCCGATAGGATCATAACGGCGGTAAGTTTTCTCCCGTGCATATCGCTCACCACTTTGATTGAGTTGGAATGTACCTTAGTGCCATAATACCTGCTTTATTAGAATGACACAGGCGGGTTTGGAAAGGTCACAGAAAGCTCAGACCAAGATAAGGTGATATGACTTTGTAGTTGAATGCTTTGGTACAGTTTAATGACATTGAATCTGCAGGCAGCTGTAGACTATGAGCTGGACTGCTTGGGTCAAATTGAACGGGTGAATTACCATTAGCAAGCAGTAAACCGCATGAACTCTTACTGGTCGCGTTAAATTGAATCTGTACCGTCACGAGACCTAAACTCATCATGCTCTTCTTTATATGCCCATTCTACTCTATGGCAAGCTGTGAGATGCTTTTTAGTCTAATCTGCTGCCCACTCTACAGTACTTTTGATCAGTATCAGCAAATACTTCAGGGCAATACTCATAGACTTCTTCTGACCGTGTTCAGCTCGGTACTGGCAATCGTCTTATCTAAGAGCTCCCAGGATCATGCGGCTGATTACCATTGCAAACAGGTCTTTGACCTAGCTTCTCACCACCTGCGAGAGGATCAACCCACCCCACGGTTCAAAGTCGATTTTCCTTTAATGGCACGAGAAGGCGCATTGGGTTCTAAAAGCATTCTTTAACAAAGAGTTGCTGGCATTTTTCTGTGATTACTCTGTAAATGGTGTCGCCCCTTATTGCCCATGGGCATTTCTGGAAATTCCAGAGCTTGCGCCTTTTGGTTCGAAGATTGAGTAGCTTTACGGTAGATTAGTGCACCCAGTTTTACCTCTTCAAAACGCTCGTACATAGCCAACGAGCTCACAGTTTACTCCAATGATGGTAAAACCGTCAAGGGACCCTCCCGTGTCTCGTAAAAAGCCTTGAGCTTAATACAGGGCCGAGAATCGAACAAGTGATGTTTCAATAGCAGAAATGTTGATAATGTCAGGTGCTTTCAGAAGCACTTTCGATGACGATAATGTGAGTAATAAATCCCCTATTAACATTCACAGGTAAAACCTTTTAGCTACTATGCGAAGTCGATGGAACATGGGTCTATAGCTGTGCGCCAAAGTATAAGATACCCCCTTGATCAATAAACCTTGAGCAGTCTTCGACAAAAGCCCATGATCCGCTGCTAATGCACATCAATGCATGTATATGCCGTAGGTAGTGTAAGGCAGGACCCGAGTTTTGGTCGCTTCGGGTCTAAAAAAGTCGGTGGTTTAATTGTCAACCCGAATGACCTTTGTGTGATGTTACGTCCTTTTCTGTCGAATCGCACTCTCCAACAACAGCCCTTGAGGCCGCTTAGGTTAGCTGCATTTTACGCAAGCCTCGCAATTAGATAGCTCATTCCAAGGTCTAGACTACGCCCTCATACAGAGCATGTTAGGACAGCAGACGACTTCGTAGGCATTAAGGAGATCGTTTGATGGCGCAATTCAGCAAAGGACCCAGCCAACCGAGTTAATATCAAGTCAAGATAGACCAGCTAGTCAATCCAGTTTTAGTATTGGAACCAAGGGACTCGTGAGCTCAAACTACACAATGCAAGCAAAGAAACCAGCAATCAGGACTTGAGTACAACTAATCTCACCATTGCGCGCTCCAGTGCTCTAGTTGACCGATTATTCTTCTCAAAAGATTATGGTTTTCAAATGCATAATAAACATTCGCAATCATCGAGTCTTCTGCCGTTATTAGCATCTACACTAAATCACGTCCTCGGGGATCGAACCCCGCATCATGTCGGAGTTATCACACGCTGTATCTGGGGCTGCTAGTGGGGCACTCTCATTGGCCATTACTTATCCTTTGATCACGATTTCCACTCATGCGCAGACCGGGAAAAAAAGTGATACAAAGAAAATCCTTCTCGATTTGTATGAATCCCAAGGAGTAAAAGGTTTGTATGCCGGTATATCCAGTGCATTATTAGGAATGTCTCTAAGCACATTTGTGTACTACTACTGCTACGAGTCTACCAACTCTTGTCTTTTAAAGCTGTCTCACAGGAAAAACTTGTCAACGGTGCAAAACATCATTAGCGGAGCCATTGCAGGTTCTATAACGACAGTAGTGACGACCCCAATTTGGGTAGTGAATACTAAAAAGACTCTTTTGTCAAAAGATATAAAAAATCTGTCCATTTTAAAGACAATTATATATATAGTCCAAACCAGTGGTGTTTCAGAGCTCTTTAACGGTATCTTACCATCGTTAGTTCTAGTGCTTAATCCGATTATTCAATACACCGTGTTTGAGCGGCTCAAGACGAAAGTGAGATTCACTGCTCAAAAGGCGTTTTGGCTCGGTGCATTGAGCAAACTAATCGCTACAGGATCAACCTACCCTTACATTACTCTAAAATCTAGGATGCAGTCCTATGATGCTAAATCGGAGAAGCTATCGATGATAGCACTTTTGAGAAGAATTGTATCTACTGAAGGCGTGGCAAGTTTGTATAAGGGTATCACAGTAAAGCTGATGCAAAGTATCTTTACTGCTGCGCTTTTGTTTTTTTTCAAAGAGAAACTGTTTGAGCTCACCGTTAGGCTATTGGCAAAGAGGAGGGCTTTTTTGAAAAGTCATAAGACGATGTGAGTTGAAAAGGGACGTGATACGCAGTTTGCTCACCAGAAAAAACCAAGTCTTTTGAAATTGATAAAGGATTGACGGTTCCTTTGTAGCTCGTAACCTGCCATAATGAGATAATATTCTACTATGATGACTGCAAGTTCTACTGATATAAAGTTGTAGTATCAATTTTTCCCCTAACCGGATTAGTCGAGCGGATAATTCTGACGACCCGCTCGCTGGCAAAGTGTGCAGTCATAGAACACCCTTGCGCTAAGCCTCCAAGTGCTAACTATTCCTCTTCCGCGGAACCTCTTTTGGGCAGCCATCATTTACGTTTTTCTTCACCAAGATACCGATCCCGATCCAGGTCCAGAAATCTAAATATCGAGTCAAAAAGCCACCTACATCAGACCACGATCTGGTGATGCAACCAAGTGTGGATATGTGTGCGATGGTTGATGAAACTCCTTCAACGTCTATTTGGAACGAACGTTCTAGATGAAGCCATTCCGTCGTCCGTGCATGAAGGTGCATATGGTTCATGCAGGTTGCAGAAATTCCTGTTTTATTAGTTCCTCTCATATTAATGTGGGCCAAAAATGACGAAGGACGCATCGATGCGTAGTCATCCTCCACTGTATATTCCAGACATGCCTCTCATTCCATCCTTTGCATCCACCAACAAAGTAAAGAATCCAACACATAGAGAGTTCCGTACATCTGCCGCTACGAAGGATCACCTAATGATCTGTACATCTTGCTTCGAGATAGCAGAATGGCTTTGTCACTCACTCGAAGCTGTACTGTTGTGTAATGAGAGACTCTGCTGATATCCGTTTTATTGCGAGATTCTCAACCCATGCTGCATTCAAGAGACTGGCTTGCCAATTGATGAGGCATCACATTGTTTGAGTTGTGGTTAAAGCCTAACTTAAATCGAATATCACATGTCTATATGAAGCAATATAGATATCAGCACAACTCCGAACATATCTAAGATTGCAGCAGTCCAAAACAAGGCAAAAAGCTATGAATGCTGTTAAATCACACCAAAAAGAAAGACACCGTCAAGCTCTTCCAAGAACGTCAACAAAAGCTGACTTTCAGTCTCTAGAGGAAATGTTTTTCACTCAAAGAGGTTCCTCTCAAAAACATTTCAAGTGACTTCACCCCATCGTCTTCTTGATATACTCATAAGTGAAAAATACCAGCGCATTTGCAGGAACAGCCTTGCATAGGGTTATGCCTATACCTTTGTAGAAGCCACCAATTCCATGCGCTCTGTAGATGTTTCTGCTAACCTGAAGGGAACTAGACTTGTCAGAGGTCTGGATAGCACACTTTATCGTATCGGCAGGATAAAAAGAGGCATTATACGTGACCCCTGCTAAAGCACCACCAAGCACCATCTCCCAATTTTTATTGTACGATCTATTATAATGGTTCTGGAACATTTGCAACGTTGCCTCATAAGTTCCAAACCACAATGCACTGCCACCACCTTCTCTAATGAGAGTGGGGCCTTGGCCCTTCCAGAACCCCAAAACACCATGATTTCTATATATATGGTCTATCAAGATCCTGGTTGTGCCATTAGACTTCCCGCTGATGTTTCCAACTTGCATCTGGCACTTTACAAGCTCGATCGGGGTTAGTATAAAAGAGGTTACTATTCCGCTAAAAGTTCCAGCTACAGCTTTGTCACTTAGAGAAAGTTGAGTGCCCTTTACGGACTGAATAACATCTTGTGCCATTTTATAAGACAAAAATAAAGACGCACACTCCAGGGAACTCCCCATCATTGGAGACGAGATCCCTTTGAAAAATCCATTGAAAAATCCTTCCTTAGAGTAGGTTTTAGCAAACGCATCCCAGGTTGAGTGGAAAAGTGGCTCTCTTAACGACTGCTGATACTGCAAACGAACCTTGATGGTGTCAAACGGATATTCTACAAGCTTACCCAAAGCGCCAGCCACAGATCCGAATAAAACCTCCTCTAAGTTGGTCCTCAATTGTGATTTTTCACCGGTATCCATTTATCTTACACATCTTGCGGGCCCAGGGTTTACACCGCAGCCGTGTAAATATCCAACCACAGTCACATTAGTGCGCGCACGACCGAGATTTTTCAATCAAAAGTTTTTTTCTTTTTTTTCTCTTTCTTCTCTCCCGCATAGGAATAGTCTGCAACTTTTGCTTAAATCGATTATCCTACAATGAAGTACTTAGCCGCTTACTTATTGCTCCAACAAGGTGGAAATGAACAGCCATCTGCTTCCGACATCTCTTCTTTGATCGAGTCTGTCGGAGCCGAGGTTGAGTCCTCCAGAGTTGAGCTTTTGTTGAAGGAACTTGAGGGAAAGTCTGTTCAAGACTTGATTGCTCAGGGTCAATCTAAGCTCGCTTCCGTGCCATCCGGTGGAGCTGCCGTTGCTTCCTCCGGTGCCGCTGCCTCTACTGAAGGTGGTGAAGCTGCTGCCGAAGAGAAGGAGGAAGAGGCCAAGGAAGAATCCGATGACGACATGGGATTCGGTCTGTTTGACTAAGCTGTATGTATTAATTTATGATTTAGTCGGTTTTGGAGGTGTAGGAATAAGCGGTAATTGACTGACTGTTGATGAAGAGTGTTGCGAGTTGCCCTATTATTGGTTGATGCACTACAGCCCTCATTCTTGTGCATATCTCATCTTCTGGATTGACTTATTTTATGCCTTTCAGTAAACCAACTAAAGACCTTACCTTTGGCGAATCTCCTTGATTCGCTTGCGGTCTGCGTGGACATAATAATTCGTTCCTCCTAAGACCCTAAGTGAGCTGGTGTCGATTGGCTTCTCACCTTGGCTCAAATCGTGCATAATTGGAGGAAGGTATGCCAGCTATACTTGTAGAAAGTACAAGGTACTTCTGTGCAGCATGTTTCTCAACAGAAAGCAATATTTTTCCGGGAGCTATTGATAAGTCCGTTAACCATACATGTATGAATTGAGATGACTCGAACCTTTTCAAGGATTACTATCCAGTGGTCATTTCGAGTAACCTTCTTTGCAGAAAGTGAGCAATATCTAGCATAATTTGCTCTAAGGTTCTCCAGATCCCGAATTCAGATCCGCCTGTATGCAAGTATCTGCACAGTTCATGCATCTGATATGCAACCTTTTTTTCGTCCACTGAAAGCAAATAAATCGAAAATTTTAAACAATTCGATTATTAACTAGACTATATGCATACATTCAAACATCAAAAAGACTATAATTTATTCAAGTTCAGAGCGCATATAGTACCTTGTTTTTTTTTTTGGTTTGAGACACTGAAAGTGACAATTAATCGGTCGAAGATGTTTAAACTCACTCAGGAACTTGAGTACACTGCCCATCAGCTAGCCGCAATGTACTGTGATTCATGGAGAAGTCAAATTCTTCTGACTCATTGATTGAAGCAAAGAGTCAGATTGCTCCTACAATCTCCCTTTTATTGTACCTCTTGCAATTTATTACATGTCTGGCACTCTCACGATAGGTGCATTACCTGCGTTTTTCTACGAGAAAGGAATACCCACAAAATCTGAACTGCAAGATTAGAATTTTTCAACCATATGCAGTTCCTCTCTATTTTCATACATAACGTACATGAAACGTACATATCCCTGCATGACTGTGCATACACCACCGGATCTGATCTGATCTAGATCAGGGGTCTCAGAAAAGATAAGATCGGGGGTGGATGTAGATCAGCAAATCAAAATTTATCACCGCGTTTGGAGAGCTTGTTGTATCTCACCTGGAGGATGAATATAAGCTCGTGTGGATATAGCATTATTCCGTCGTTCAGTCAAGCTCAGAGAAAAAGTGACATAAAATTGTATTTTGTCCAGCCGAAAGAGATCCCTGATACTAGTGCTTGCTATAGAAGGTATCGGAGGTTCGCAGTGAATATTTCCTTGTGGCTGAATTGTTATCCTTCTTTGTGCAGCAGCGTGTGGAGACATATTTTTGGTTTCATTGCCCAATATCTGCATGTTGAAGAAACCCCGAGTCCCTAAAGTTGTAACTGAAAGCAAAGACAGGCGGTTGCCTGAAGTGTGCTGAAGTTAAGATATGATCTCGAAATCCAGGATAATTATCAGCAGGTTGTGATCGAGAGAATGGAGAATACATCAGGTAGATTTCAAAACCCTTACTTCAGGGGTTGACAGATCCTTACCAACATGCGTTTTCTTGTCTCTCTCTGATACAACTGGAAGCTGTCAATCGAAGTACGATTATTTTCTTAGACATTCCCGTTGTAACCCCATATAAGCTATCCGCTAAACTAAGAAAGGACCGTCTGTAATGAGGTAACCCTCTCCAAATCCGGCGGCCTTTTTCGATCTGCTGATCTATGATAAGTCACAATAGGTACAAAAAGGCGGACATCGTAGAAGCACTCTTGCAATTTGTGTCAACCAGTAAACCAGCAGCTTCTGACCAATCCATGAATAATACTGTTTTGGAGCTAACGAGAGAGCAGTGCACACAAGCTCGTGGGTGAGTACAAACTACTGCGGCTGATTTTTTGTCAATTCTAGTGTCTCAGGGTGTAGCGACACAACGGGTGGCTAAAAAAAAAGTTATTATATACGCGTTTAATGCTGACATGTGGTTTCAAAATAAAATGTATGTATATAGTCTGAAAGATTCAATTGTGTTGTGGAATCAGATGCATGGATTGTGCAGATACTTGCATACAGGCGGATCTTAAGATCAGATCTTTTGTCGAGGCCCGGATCTGGCGTAGATCATGTCTTATTTTTCAGGACTCGAACCTAAGATGAGGATCTGGGAAGCATTAGCAGAAGCATGTCCGCATCATGGACTACTCACTTCCCATGGAGTGAACATATATCGACTTTCCTGGACAATGACGGCCAGACTGTATGGACTGTCCATTAAGAAGAAGTCTGTTATTGCGGGCACCTCAGACGCAAGGTTTGTGGTCAGGTGCCTTATATGCAGGTCGCAGTAAGATGTCGCCATCAAAAAGAGGCATGATTAACCTTGACCGTGTGGCTCTAAATGCACGAATAAAAGGAGGGTCACGACAAGAGGATCAATTTCAGTTCAATGAACACTTTTCTGATCGCTAGTCGGTGATTCAGCCCTTACTTCACACTTTAAGCATCTGAGCCTCTTTGATAGTAGGCCCGACGTTGAGAGATTGAGCCTTTTGCTTCTAAAGAGTCATCAAACATTTGGCAGGAAATTGTCGGTAAGATATGAACAAACACCGCATGAAATCTGCTGGTTATGACCCACCAAGCTTAACGTCCATTGCAAGGCTAGGAAATCTACACGAGAGAACCACAGGTAAATCTCGCTTATGACACCAGAAAAATTTCCCTCTTGCGTGATCTGCATCATTAGTAGAAAAAGTATTGAAGGTTTAATAATGCAAGAGCATTTTATGGCTCTGAAGCACTAACCAATCTTTTCAGACTCCCCAGTCCGTCACTTAAGCTGCGCAGCCCATCTTGCTGATCGAGTCTCTCTTCAAGTTTGATAATCGAGATTCTAAGCTTATTGATGTGCAGACCCAGTTCAGTATTAGAAGAAGTGACCAAGTTGGATTGAAGACCTTCTGTATGACTTAATTCGCTCTCCAACTTTCTATACAAACTCTTATAGTAGGCAAGCTTATCCTTTAGCCACTCATGTTTAGCAATCCTGGATTCGATACTGCGTCGTAAAAGTTCGTATTTCTGAAGGATTTCATCTAGATTGTCCTCGTTAGATTCGTCTTCGCTTACCAGAAGCTCTGATCCATGTGGCAGTTCCCTAAGAAGCTGAAAAAGATCCTGAGTGGCAGGCTCACGTGACATCGAATCGGTGGTGGATGGGACAAGCATTTGATTCAAAGTGAGTAGTCTTTCGTATCTCTGGCCAGAAGCTTCTCTCATTAATTTGATCACTTGCAAGCAAACAGCATCCTGTGCTTGTTTGGAGAATATGCGGTGCGAATGAGACTTTATCGATTTGTTTATCTTTACCAGGAGTTTGGAAACTTGCGGTAGGGTAGTTGTTTCGTCTTGCTTCAAGATTTCTGATATGGCGTCATTGACAATCAGTGGCGTATTAAGCAAGTGGTGCTGCCTGCCGATAAAATTGTGTACTTGAATATAAGATTTGTCCATGCGTTTAGGAAGACGGGTGCAGATGTCTGTCTATATATATATCCAGACATATATATTGTTCGAGAACTGGCCCATGATGTATTTGCCCTAAAGCAGGAGGAGTACGTAATTGTCTGTATTATCAGTCACGAAACCGCTTGCTCGACTTTTTTCAGCCCGCGGCTATCTCTGGTAATCAAACTCGTTAATCTCTCTTAAACATTCCTTTCGCTTCAGCTTAACTTCAGCTCACCTAATATCCTTTAGCTTGACCAAATGGCTGCAGATTTAAAAGCACATAGTGCTTATACTGATATAAACAGCAGGGCGATCTTGCAATGGATCTGCTACTGCCATAGGACGACCTTGCAATGGATCTGCTACTGCCATTCAGTTACAAGGCTGAGATACGAGCACATAGGAAAGAGCTTTGTGTATCCAGTAACTCAAACATTCCTTGTCCTTGGTTAACTTTTACTCAGAAGGCATCTCCAGCTTCATCCACATGAATGTGAAAGTTAGCTAGATACGACATGAGAGCCTCTCATCTGCATCCATTCTCATCATGCTATTCGCTCATTTAGTCGTTTAAAGTACCACGATATAAAGACGCACTCGAATTCAAGGAACACCCTCCTCTTGATTTGGGGGAAATAAAATAGGTAATACAATCGCTACAAGTAATCTTGAAACAATATAATAAATAAAATAAATACCCTCTAGCTGGGACGCAAATAAATATCACTCATACGGATTGTACGGTCTTCTTCTTGATGGCAGTTTTTCAAACTCTTGAATCTCTCGAAAAGTGCCACTCGGTTCAAAGGGTAAAGTCTCACCGGGGACTCCGTCTACCCTCACACCATAGTGGTATCTATCTCTTGGTTTAGGAGCCAGAGACATGAGCTCATAAAAGGTCTTTTTATCAATCACGTGCTTTCGGTACTCTTGAAATTGCTCATAGAGTGATTCTTTTGAATTTGTCTGACTAGACCAGCTAAAAAGTCCCCGCTTCTTATTCCATTGATAGAGGGCACCGAACCCCAAGAAAAAAAGCGCAACTTTAACCGTGAGACCATTCACCAGTTTTACCGGCGGATCCTCGGGGAAATGAGAAGACGCGTATCTCTTTCCCCACGATCTTGCTGCTGTTGCCCTGAACATATTATACACCCGAACACCGTATATGAAACAGGTGACGAAAAAGATGGTTGAGTGGTGTGTTTTAGTTTTTGACAAAAAAGGAACCGATCGGTCTCTATGCCGTGCTGCTCATCTTGCTGCCATTCCGCAGGCTGTAGAATCGGGAATAGTGACAAACGCTGGTGCGATTTTCCATGAGATTCCCTCTTCGTCTCACGAAAAGCCGCCATTTGCCGGCTCTGCCTTTAACATTGTTGCCGATTCGAAAGAGCAAGTTTTAGATTTTTTGAAAAAAGACGTTTACGCAAAGGAAGGTATCTGGGATCTTGAGAATGTTGTGATGTATCCGTATGGATGTGCTGTTAGAAAGGAGAAGGCTCTGCCTCAATGAATGTCTGGCTGAATTTATCATTTGTGTAGCTAGTCATCTGAGACGGTTTGTCGTTTTTATTTAGGGCTTGTTGTGTTCTGCTGTTCTAGATCTTCGGACGAGAATTTACAAACCTTTTAACGATAGGTCAAATGAAAGGACCAGGTCTATTGTCACTTTGACTAGTTGGGAAGACAATTTCGCCACTTTTGAGCCAAATTTTGCTCAAGCCGAGGGTCTTCTGTAGACGGCTGAAGTTTCTTAGACTCACCTTGAAGTCTTTTTGGCTCGAGATCGTGGAACTAGCATCCTCTTGCATATGCGGCTCTTTGTTTAGTGAGATGCATGAAAGGAGCTCTCTCAAACGTGCAACTGTTGTAAGAGAAGGATTCGGTGGTCTCCGCATTTTCTTACAACCGCAGGACGTTAAAGGAACAGGCCCAAGCTCTCTTAGAACAGGCATCAGACAATTTCAGAGATGTTACGCAAACTGATGTAGAAAAAAAGCATCGTTGTATAAGAAAACCGGCTCGAGTACGTTCTGTTCTGATCTGTTCGATTCAGATTTTGGTGTTCTGTGTTTGAACTCCCTGTTCTATTCCTGAAGAGCGTGTTCTTTTTTCGACCCTTCTATTCTAGAACGTGTTACGACGCACCTTAACCTGAATTAACGCATGAATAGCATGTATATCCTGCATCACTTGCAGTGAGTCCCCCTACCTTAATTCCATAATACCAGCTCTATTATGCATTTTTCGAATAAACATACTCTATTCACACCTGGAAATGAATTAATATCGAGTTTGTGCCGATGAACCCTATTACTTACCAATCATGACGCGAGCATAAAATTGACGCATTCCTGCCTCAAAACGCGACAGTTTTGGATGAAAAAATGACTAATCCCTGGGTACTGGAACTCCAATTGGCATATTTATACAGCTGCTTCATTTTATTCAAGACTTTGTCTGAAGGATGGCCCTGTCTGGAATGCATGGTAGCTGTATTCGCACTGGCCGGAAGATATACATCATAGGTCATCTTGTATAACCCTTCCCTTGTCCGGGAAGCTACAATATTATAAGTTTTCAGATCAACGGCTTGTGATTCTCTGAAAACAGTTGCAGCCCCGTTATCTGTCGCTTTGCTTACAGATACAAGATTCCTGGCTGCTTCGGGAACAAAGTAGACGTCAGTCAATGTGATAACATTTCCATCTCTGACAAACTTGATTGTACCTTTTCCACACACAGCAAGCGAAGATCCTCTTATACCATGTAAACTACCTTGTGTGCTGTAAGCGATGTGAAACACTGACGATTGTTTGCAACATAAATAGTCGCTCCGCTATCAAGATAGAACTCACTATGATTAGTGTCTTCAGCAAATAGAGCAACAACCCAAGCTTGTTCTCCTGTTGCCACTTCTTTGGTGTTGGAGGCCTAACTTTGCTTCTTCATACAACATACCTAATTCACTACTTACTCGTATACACTTACTCCTATTTATACTTCTTTTGAATATTTCCAGAACATTCTGCTCACATCATTCTGGAACCTTCCATATGCACGTATTATGCATGACTGCATATCACGTGCATATCACGTGCAGAATGTCTAATTCCAACATTTGGTACTCAGAGAGTTGTCAACATTATTGTGCTGGAATGCGTTCGCGATACTCTTTACAGGAGCCAGTGCTTTGCAGTCCTTGGCGACATGACCGCGTCTCAGACAGCGGTGACTGTGAGATCTCTTCCTGCCCTCCGAGGCAACATTGGTAGTTGCAACTTCTTGAGCGTCATCAAGAATGTCCTTGATTGCATCATGAATACCTCTGACAGTCAAATCTGGTGACCCCTGTCCTAGCACTCTGTTCTCTGCCTCCGGACTCCGAAGATTTGCTAGGTAAAAAAAGACCAAGCAATTGCTCCTTAGTCATGGAGGGGAGAAAATTGCTTGAGAAACTCTCAACATTTTCAACCTCATGATTACGGACTAAATTTTTAACTCCAACATAAATTTCTCGAGCACCTAGCGTCCCATAGTCCCGTGATATCATTAGGTATAGCGTCCGACCAAAAGCAGTAGCGTCATTTTCATACCTCGATAGCACTTTGTCATGTACCAGATTTTCCAGGATCGTTTGAATCAACTGATCGTAACATTGACTTAGTGTAGAGTCAAATTCCTGTGACCTCTGGCTTACATATGCGTGCAGCTCAGGGCCAAGTTTAGTTTTCCTTTCGAAAACTCTTAGCCACTTCCTGAATCCTGACTTGCTTTGAAGTTTATACTTGTCCTCAATGCCCCCGCCCAATAATATTGGAAGGCTCATAACCTGTTGGATGAAGGGGGGCAGATTATTAATATCAAGAGACATAGTATATCTACTTATTGATTGCTGCTGCATACAGACTATATATATAGTGCTATTTGGTTTCCATAGTAACCAGCACCTCATGACCACCCATGTACAGTTGCATGTACATATGGCTGGTTCAGCAAAAGTGCATTTGGCCATGGCTTATTTTTATAAGGTGGGGGAATATGTATAAAGTGAAATACAACCTGAAAAATAGTTAGATAAATTGCTGCTATTTTATGTAAACACCGGAGGAATCCGCTCTTTTATATCTACTCATGCTGCCACTCTTTCTCAAAACCAAGCAAAGCGCAGTTGTCGATCTCTTCTTAGACATCTACCTGAATTATGAATTAGTTCACCTATCAGAAGAAGGGGAAAAATCTTGATGATGCACAATGACATGGGGTGGGTCATTGGTCGGGTAAACTTGCAGGAACTTAATACACCCTCAGGAGGCTCGGGTGGTTGTGACCTCAGACAAAGCCAGCCAGATGGGGAGTTCATAATTAGCAGTGAATCTTAGCCCGTCTTTGATGCTGTTACTACAAGGTTTATCAACCTTATTGTACTCGATTCGTAGTAACGTTTATTGATTATAAGAAACATAACTCCTAGGCCTTACACTACTGTATGATAATGTTCAGATCACCAATATGAGAATGGGACTAAAACTATGTGTGATAGTGAGTCACCACTCAATCTGGAAGCGAGAAATCATATGCGCCTCACAACCTCTCTTCAGTAATCAATACTGGTATAAAGGACGGGATTTATGATATAAGCTAAACGTTACTACAGGAGATTACCGTCCATTACTTACCGATGTGCTGACACACGAGATCATGTTGTTCTTGCACTGGATGGGAAACCTTGTGTTGAAATTACAGTTTGCTGCTATGGCTGCTGTCCGCCTGGTGACGAAGTGAGCTGCCATTGAAGGCCATTTTGAGATTAACGTTATCAAAGTACTTAAATCTGGAGGCTGCTGCTGATGGATTGTTTGGGAATCTCAGGGGTTTCTAACAAAGCAAGTATTATGGCACAAGGTATCGTCGGCCTCACTTGAAGTGATACATGATATCCACCCTATTTAGACTGTGACGTGCCTGAACGATATGCACGTTCATGCACTAATGGCTTCATCTAGAACGTCATCTTCCTCGCAAAGCCAGAAAAAAAAAAGATTGGCTTTATTGTGTTGCAAATATGACTAATGTTGACGAAAACATTTTCGAATGTTACTCACCAGGGAGCGCACACATGGTAAGCTTGGATGCGTCACTGCGATTGTGGGGAGAGGGGGTGGCAACGGAGGATGCTGCCGTGTGTGTATACCACAAAAGTGATTGCACAAAGAGATTCGCTCATGATCTCCGCACAATAAAGGCATACAAAACTTGCTACAAAGGCCGTATCTATCTACTGCAGATCCATGTGGGATATCCAGTCAATAAATTATGCTAAGCCCCGTTACTCGGAGGCCAAGCGGGCGACCGACGGTGAAATGGGGAAGATCCATATGCGGAGAAATGTAATTCAGATGCTGTAGATGAACAGGGACATTCTCGAATAAAAAATGCTTTTCTGATCTATGTGATTAAAGTCATGGAAAAGCACGTCGCTGGGTACATAAGCTATTCGTCCACCATATCTGCTCTTATCGATCTGTTTACTGATGTATTTTTTTTCCCATGAAACCATCAAAACTCATCATTCAGCACACAAACTTTCAGCTACTCAGCTATCAACCGTGTAGCATAATGCGAGCCATACTTTTCATAGCCTGTAAGCCGTCGATATATCAGTACGTGTTCTCGTATATCTCGATAAATTGCAGTTGTAAGCTTAGATGTATGCTGGATCAATTCGTGACGTGTTACTCGAATCGGAATATATGAAACTACGGAGGGCATTTGCTCCAAAACTCAATTTATCAGCTCTTCTATCTCGACAAGATTTAAGAGAGGGATATTTGCCTAAATATTCTGTAAGGACAATTAAAAAATCTATTCTGCTACTCAATAACCCACACTGATCAAATAATCAGCCAATTGCTCCACAATCTTGGTAGCTTCATTCGCTACAACGCCCTCAGGGTAATGTCCAACCAAAATGGCTTGCTTTGTCTTGACAAAAATGATTCCACTGGCGTCCTGACGGTGTTAGAAAATTTAAAACCCGGAAATACTCACGTGTTTGCCGTAAATCGATCTATCGTCCGCCTTGATGCAGAAATATTTCTCCCCCTGTACGTGAAGACCGCTCGCTTGCAATTCTGAAGGATCGCTGAATCCCCTGACTAAAGAAGCCAACTCTGGTTGACTCAAAGTGAGGCTGTTAGTGGTTGCCCACTGAGAATCGCCAGCTGCTCCGTAAATCGCAGAGCGGTCGATCTTGGTTGTTGCCACCAGATTGTCTGTGTATGCTGAGTATTAGTTTTTGAGGGAAAAGAATCATTCGACAAACCTTGCCAGGACATTGCTGATCTGTGAGTTTTGGGAGCGTACGTAAATTGTGGTTGGTGCACGACTATTTATAAGCTTTTCCAATTATGTAAAACAACAGAATACGGTTGCTGATTTTCTGTAGCGGTGTTGCCGAGATGCGTCTTGATTACGTGCTATAGTTATGCTGTCCTGGCCTTCTTTAACTTTCGGAAATGCTGGCAGGTCGAGAGTCTCGATCTTGGCGAGTTGTTAGGTAAATTAGTTGACGGAGCTCCAGAGTATGCTATTTGCTTTTTCCATCTGCTTGCTCTTGCGAGATTAATCAATACTTGTAAACAAAGTCTAGCAAATGGCTGTGCTATAAGCTGACCCCCTCGTGTGGCATTCTTAACCGCATAGGTTTGGTCTGCAGAGTCTGTCTACAAAGTTAGTAACAGCTAGATCATCCATTCATGCTTCAGTATGAATTGCTGACGCTGATGGGAGGACGAAAAACTACTCAGGTTACTAGACACAGTAAGATGTGACTGCCAGAGATATAGAGATACACGTCTGTCATAGAGCAGAGATAAAGGTCTCAATGAAGAGAAACATTTTCCCATGGATGTAGACAAAAGTCCGTCCTTTTGAAGCATTGGACTACGTCATTGGAGTTTCTGAGGCTTCGGATCACTTGCATAAATTTGATCCAAGAATCCCCAAGAATATACGTTTCATTTTCATCGGCAGTGTACCGAATGATTTATCGAACACGCCTCAAAGTGTCTACAAGCTGAAAGGTACAACGTGCTGCAAAGTATCTTTTCACCTGCACTGCCCGTGGAAGAACTCATCCACTGAATGATTCGAATAAGTCGAGCCTACTTCTTCAATATCACTCTTCAAAACTTCAAGTTCAGGGCTTTTTAAACTGTTCAAAAAGTCGCATAATGCTTAAAGAATGTGGCTATATTTTGAGGCCAAATTGCGTTGACGCGGTCGGACCACCATGATACATCGAGATATTGGAGCACCAATCGAAAAAAGCGCTCCCCAAATTGCATTGAAAGTGGCTCTATTAACTGCAAAAGGACATTTTTAGTTATGGGATGGCTCCATCCAGTAAGTATGACCACCAAACAACATTATTCTTTCCACTGAGGGGTGTACATACATCTGGTCAAAGCGGAATTTTGATTTTGCTGGGATCGACAGCAATCATGCAAAAGTCGAAGGACTTGAACATAATATGTAGGTGGATATATCATGTACATTTTACCAAAGAGCCATTGCATAACGCTTCTTGTGACCGCTGTAGAGAGCCACCTTCAAACTTTGATGCTTCATACTCTGTCTCTCGGAAAAGTTCGAGTGGTCTGATTCCTTCGAGCAGCTCACATTGTGGATTTTGAAGAAGTCATGAACGCATCGTGGTCTGATTATCTCGTTCACATAATCAAATTTGCTTCTTCTTCCGGGAAACCCTGCCATATCTGGACATTGCAGGTAGTCTCCATATAAAGGGAGGGCCTCTCAAAGATAATTCGGTACTTGTTTATCACGCTCATTGGTCGTCTCAGCAGCTCCACATCGCCTGCAAAGGGTCTTTCAAAAAAGAAACAGCTTTGGCTCGAGATGCAGAAGCGATTTTATGATTCGAACGCCTTGTCTTAGTAAAGGCTGGTGAGTCAGAATAGCCAATCCCCAAAGGGAAAGCGGTGGTAGCAGACAGACGACCGAGAATCGAAAGTGGCGTTTTATTGACAGTTTTGCTTTACTGCGACGTTTCATCATCTAGGCGGCAGCATTCAAATCACAAAAAGGAAAGGGCCAGTAGTTGATCGTGCTAATGACATAAGAACTCAATAATCTTTCTCAAAAAGTCCATTGGTGGTATTTTAAACACCATAAGGCGCCTCTTGTCTTTTCCCAACAGAAGACTAGGTTCCGAGTCACCCTGTTGGATCAGTAAGCACAATCAGGTTCCAGGTGCCCGCCACATGGAGCTATGGTGAATCACCATCCCGATGTTCTTTGTCTTAGCCATCACTCGGAAGCAGGCACGTGTTGGAACGGATAAAAGTACGTCCGACAATGGCTTAAAGCGAAATTATATCGGCTAAATCGGTAGAGGTGCACTTTCTACTTTAAAAAACCTTTTGAGATTGTCCGTGACTGAATTGTCACAGAACCTCTATGATGTGAGTCCGCAAGGAGAAGCGATGCCAAAATTGATGATGGCCTTCGGAGTAAGTGAATGAAAGCCTCTCACCAACTTGGAGCTAAAGAGAGTGTTGAATTAGACATTCTGCACGTGATATGCACGTATCATGTACCGATCGACTTTACTTTTACCCCTGCAGAAAAACTCTTGATCTGCTCTTCAGCCTGCATCGATTGCAAATGGTGGGGGCAGTTTAGGATCACATTCAAACACAACAGACTTGTGCAATTCATCTCAAAGTCACAGAAGATGTGCCTATGTTACCTTTCCGTGGAAACCATGCAAAAGAGCCTTCTTCTCCATCTGCTGTTAAGACAAAAAACCCTTCAATCAAACATAATGTGACCAACAAGGGTCGATGTCTCAGCAGTATCAAGCAAAAGATGCCTCAATTTACTTTACTGAGAACGAGAAAGGAAACAGGTTCACTTTCTTCTCAGACCTTGGATTGTTGTTGGTAAAGGGAAAAGAGCGGGTGCAGAATGTTCCTCTTTGTCGGATGTTTGTCTTGTTGTGTACCTCCTCTGTCTTGATCCATTGACTTTCAAAAGTCTTACCATAGATAGACGTCCCTTGGTTGATTTATCCAGAGTAAATGCGTCAGCGATATACACGTTGCTCGATTTGCTATTGAGAACGACCGTCGGAAATGTTGATACTTCGGGGATCTGGGAGCCTCGGTCGGGGCATCAATACCAGGTTGAGCAACTCGGGCAAGTTGATTCATTCTCAGTCTTGATTGTTCTCTTAGAATGTCCAGTAATCGATAGTAATAACGTTCTTCACTTATGTTTGACAATGCATGATACGTGCATATCACGTGCAGAATGTCTAATTCCAACACGAGTAAGTAGTGAATTAGGTATGATGTATGAAGAAGCAAAGTTAGGCCTCCAACAGGTTATGAGCCCTGCAGGTAACTTGTTCAGGTTCGGTGACCATGAGAAGCTAGAATCAGCAGAAAACTTTGGTGCTTAAAGAGGCAGCATTTCACTCAAGTTGGATTTTTGTAATTGTGGTCTGCCATATTTTATCGAGAAGGGTCTCGATGGTGATGGTATGACGGGGCCGGAGGCGGCAGACATCGAAGGTCGGTTGACTTCACTTTTCACTACAGCGATTATGAGTTCGTTGTCGTACGATGTGGCGAGGTCAATTATGCCGTTTAGGCTGAAAGGAAGAGAATTGTGGTTTTATTTGGAAAAAGAGTACGGTGAGCTAACGTTGCCAGCTGCCGTGGATAAAGTGCAAAAGTTTTGGTTTGGATCGAACCGTGAGAGAGTGAGATCTACGAGTGAATATTTAAGGTCTTTTCAGGAGTTTGCGACGTTGGTGTTGTCCAAGAGTCCTGAAGACGTGTGTGTTATTATGTGTCTGGCTGGTTTGCGAGACAAAAAGCTTGTCAATGATGTGTTGGCACAGTGTAAGAAAGAAAAAGGTATGACCATGTGCGAGGTTTAAAATAGGTAAGGAAGTTCGTTCCCAATAATGCGTTTGGGATCGCCCCCGCATTAAGCGCAACTCAAAATGTAAGTGGTTGGGAAAAGGATATTCGATTTTCTTTCGAGTGCTTCCATTGTGGTGTTAAGGGACATCGTGTGAAGGATTGTCCAGAAAATGCTAAGGATGGAACGACTTCATCAAGGAATAATGAGAAAGACGAGATTCCAAGTAAGCCAGGGTGTTCGTGGGTTGCTCCTGTCACGACCACGGAATTGACTAAGACATAAAGGGGTGTTGGAGCAAGGGAAGGTGTTGGAGTATAGGATATGCTCTAACATGTGGGAACTGGATAGGTGCGCCACAAGTTCTCAGGCTTGGTGGTGTCGTGGTATAGCACGCCCAAGGCCAATTAGGGTTACCTAGGTTCGATTCTTAGCTGAGCCGTTTTCATGGTTTCCGGAGGTTTTCAACATTCCTTCCACGATACTGTTTACCCAGGTTTTTAAGATAAGTATTCCATACTTCTTTTCTGGTTTCTCGGTCAATCTCCACAAGATTGGCCGGATGATGCTCTAAAAATTTTTTCTCGTTGTTAGCTTGTTGATCCCATAGAGTCTTAAGATCCATAGAGCCAAGCTCCTCGACACTCATTTGCCTTACAAGGGAGGTGAGGGCTGTAACCAAAATTTGCTGGCGTTTTGCTCTGCCAGGAACACGCTGTACTTCCAGCAAAAAATCAGTTGAGCCATCTGTTCTGGGAGGAAACACGGATGAAGAAGTTGGTTCTCTAAGGCAGATGTATGCGGTAGGCACATTTCTAGACCGCTCCGAGATCAACCGTGTTTTACCGCTCATTGATGGTTGTACCAAGGCCGTATAATTCGAAGTCTGGGGATTCTTGATCAATTATTTCTGACACTTCAGCAATGTTGTCCTTTCTTTTATAATTGCTACTAAAATGAGCCTCGACTTTTTGCAACTGTTCCGTGTTGGAGGCCTAACTTTGCATCTTCATACCACATACCTAATTCACTACTTACTCGTATACACTTACTCCTTTTGAAAATTTCAGAACATTCTGCTCACATCACTCTGGAACCGTCCATATGCACGTATCATGCATGACTGCATATCACGTTCAGAATGTCTGAGTCCAACATGCCGGTGATAGGGGCTCTTCCTCCATTTTTGTGAAGAATTCCCTCACCTTTGGGTCCCATAGAGAGCAAATACTTAGTAATTGCTCAAATTCGGTTCGAAGCAAAGGCTCGAGCTTAGCAATAATAGTATTCATCCTATCGTTTAGAGCATTGCGCTCCTCCGACGGATTCAACCCTTCAAGACTCGCATCCAAAATCTCCAAAATCTCCTCCCGCAATGCTGAGTCCATCTCATGCTCATAGTGATCACTTTTGAAAGAGCTCTGAGAAGAATCACTGTCTCCTGATCTTGGCCTTTTTCTTTCTGATTCTGTTTGCATTGTCGTTTGCCTCTTAAAAGTGGTGCGTAAAGTTTTAAATCTTCATGCACCCCAACTTCTCTAATGCAAGTCGTGCGTCGTGCATAACAGGAAATGGTGTCTGGATCCCGAGAGTTTATTTGATGCAGAAGTCTTGACTCATTCGCGCAGATTTTTCTCTCATCCTCTCTTTAAACCTCCGCTTCTGAATACTTATCTTTCCGACTACCAAATGTTATCATTCGAGACGCCTTTCGGTTAACTCTCTATACCTTTGCAGAAGGATTTCTGATCTGTCGATGTTGACCTGTTTTGTGTTTATATAGTAGTTGATAAACACACACAGAGGGGCTGGTATTAGTGGGAGCGAGATTGTCCAGAGTTACCAATAGCAGCAGCATAAGTATTGAGAGTGTGACCTAAGTATCAATGGGAATAAGTATCTGAAAACCAATAAAGAAAATATCAATTACAGAAATATAAAGCTTAAAAGAAAGGAGAAAAAAATAGAAGAGTAAAGGTGAAGCCTTTTATAGCCATCACAAAGAAGTGGGGTAAGCCGCCTCAGGCCCTAGATTGCCATGAGGGGATTCATTTGAAGAGGAGCCATCGTTGTCGGTAAATCCTGGCTTAGTGACACGTGAATGGAGTGTCGCATCAAGACACTTTAACTTAGCGATGTCCAAAACTGGGACAGTATGGATGGCAATGGGTGATGGACAGTATATATATAGGGGTCACGTCATCAAACTCACTCAAGATACGACTAATTGCTGCAAGCATTTGCCGATATTACCAGAGCAGAAGATGTCCCAATCTTGAACGTCCGTAAAGAGAACGCGAAACACCCTTACTGCTGTTAAAAAAACCCAGACATGCTCTTTTGCTTTAATCAAGAACTTTGGTCAGCAACTAAACTTTTTAACTGAAGCGATGTGAGTGAATTTTCAAACAAAAGATGCCTCTCATGATCATTCACGATATTGTAAACTACGGAAGCCGAAGGCTCTCGCCATATGTTCTCCATCCAAGACCTTTCGTGTCGTAGCTGAGAGAAACAAGTGGTTGCAATCACCTTAGTCCACTTTCCGTCTCGTTGCGTAGCTTCTCTGTTTTGAGAAGATCCATTGACACTTTCAAGTACAGTAGATTCAAAGGTTGGGAACAGCGATATCTGATTAAGAAAGCAATTGAAGACTAAACCAGCTCTGCTTTGTATTATTTATTATGTGGGCTCTGCTATGTATTATTTATTATGTGGGCTCTGCTATGTAATCGATGCTCCATTTTGAAGACCTTCCATACTTTTCGTCGCAATCCAATATCTTTCTATATAATTAGTGAACAATTTTTTGATCTTAGATCGCAACGTGAGATCTTCATCATGAAATATTTAGATCACAACCCAAGAACAACGATCTAACGTCCTAAGCTTAGCTTCGTCGCAAAGATTCCACGATGATACTTATGGCGAGGGCTTACCTGACTCGTTCTTCTGTAATCGACTCAGCCAGCTACTCACTCTTGTGGACTACGTTCGTTAAAAAAAAAAAAAAAAAAAAAGGGGTTCAACGACCTGGAGATGAATAATCTTACGACAAGTGAAAACTCCCGTACACCATGTAACGAATTTCACTCAAACATGTCTGGATGTTATCATGGGTCAACTGATAAGCAAGGATGAGCCCAAAACAACACCTGTTGTTTTTCGGGACCAATTGAAGCAGCATTTTTCAACAGCAGCTATCAGTCAGTTCCAGCAGGTGGAGCTGTACTCTTTTAAGCGAAATTTGAAGGAATTCGAAACCATTACACCGAACGAATTAGCTTCGCTTCTGGGAGCACCGCAAAACTATGACGCAAAGCAGGTGATTTTTGATATTGTCGCAATTATGGGCTCTTTCCCGACTATTGGTGAAAGACACGAGGAAGTTAGACCCCCAATGCTCTTGCAAGCCGTGTGTATGCTCAACCCAGAGAGATTAAGTAAAATCTTGGGAGGTGAGAGCGAGCCGCTGTTTTATAAATTGATATTTTTAGCTCTGTCTGACTCGTGGCTGAATCAAGAAAAAGAAAAAGACGAA
>JAJLSF010000421.1:0-30980 GCA_030567395.1 Citeromyces hawaiiensis
TTCCCCCCGCAGGATTTTCTAGCATCTTCCACACATTTTCCATAAATTCCCACGCACGCACCACCCGCCATGCTTAGATTTGCACGTCCCCAGATTAAAAAGACCGCAGTTTCTTTGGCTCGTTTCGCCCACAAGGAGATCAAGTTTGGAGTTGAAGCCAGAGCTTCATTGCTTAAAGGCGTGGAGACCTTAGCCGATGCTGTTTCCGTAACTTTAGGACCTAAAGGTCGTAACGTTCTCATTGAACAGCCATTCGGTGCTCCCAAAATCACCAAAGACGGTGTTACTGTTGCCAAGTCTATCCAACTGCAAGACAAGTTTGAAAACTTGGGAGCCAAATTGATTCAAGATGTGGCTTCAAAAACAAACGAAACCGCCGGAGACGGTACCACTTCTGCTACCGTGTTGGGCCGCGCCATTTTCACCGAGTCTGTCAAGAACGTTGCCGCTGGTTGCAACCCGATGGACCTGAGAAGAGGTTCTCAGGCTGCTGTGGACGCCATCATCACCTATCTTCAAAACAACAAGAAGGAGATCACTACGAGCGAAGAAATCGCCCAGGTGGCCACCATCTCTGCTAACGGCGATGCGCACATTGGCCAACTTTTGGCATCCGCTATGGAAAAGGTTGGTAAGGAAGGTGTAATCACTGTTAAGGAGGGAAAGACTCTGGAAGACGAGTTGGAAGTCACTGAGGGAATGCGTTTTGACCGCGGATACATTTCTCCGTATTTCATCACCGATACCAAATCGGGTAAAGTGGAGTTTGAGAACCCGCTTGTTTTGCTTTCGGAAAAGAAAATCTCCACCATTCAGGATATTTTGCCCTCTCTTGAGCTTTCCAACAAGCTGCGCAGACCGCTTTTGATTGTGGCTGAGGATATCGACGGCGAGGCCCTGGCTGCTTGTATCTTGAACAAGCTGAGAGGTCAGGTTCAAGTGGCGGCCGTTAAGGCGCCTGGGTTTGGAGATAACCGTAAAAACATTTTGGGCGATATCGCGATTCTATCCGGTGGAACCGTATTCACCGAGGAGCTGGATATCAAGCCCGAAAACGCCACACAAGAGCTCTTGGGTTCTGCAGGCGCTATCACCATCACTAAGGAGGATACCGTTATTTTGAACGGCGAAGGGCTCAAGGACGCCATCTCCCAGAGATGCGAACAGATCCGCAGTGCTACCGCAGACTCTGCCACCTCTGAGTACGAGAGAGAAAAACTGCAGGAGCGTCTGGCTAAGCTTTCTGGCGGTGTTGCTGTTGTTCGTGTAGGTGGATCTTCCGAAGTGGAAGTGAGCGAGAAGAAAGACCGCTACGACGATGCCCTGAATGCTACAAGGGCTGCCGTTCAAGAGGGTATCCTTCCAGGCGGAGGTACCGCTTTACTTAAGGCTTCTCGTATTTTGGATGACGTTGTCACTGAGAACTTTGACCAGAAGTTGGGTGTTGATATCATCAAAGCCGCCATCACCAAACCGGCCAGAAAGATTGTAGAAAACTCGGGCCAAGAGGGATCTGTTGTTGTGGGCAAACTCGTAGACGATTTCGGAGCCGATTTCAACTTGGGCTACGACTCCAGCAAGGGCGAGTACGTTGACATGATCAAGGCGGGTATTATCGACCCTTTCAAGGTTGTCAAGTCCGGATTGTTGGATGCTTCTGGTGTTGCTTCTTTGTTGGCCACTACCGAGTGTGCTATTGTGGATGCCCCTGAGCCAAAGGGCTCTCCAGCTCCTCCAATGGGAGGTGGCATGGGTGGCATGCCAGGAATGGGATTTTAGTTTGTAAATATGTAAATACTGAGCAAAGAGAGGTTTTCTCTGTTTCGATTCGACGGAGCGTAGCAAAAGTGACGGAGCGAAAGTGACGAAGCGAAGCGAGGAACTAAGTCGCGTTTATCTGGGTCTGTCAGCTTAGCTACAGGCCCTTCCTTTGTGCCGCCGGTGAGGTTATCGTTTTTGTCGTACACGAGCTCGAGCTCTGCGTCTTCCAAGTCCAAAAACCACGGAACGTTTCCCGAATCGCGTCGGCCTGGAACAAGAGGCCCCGCAGACAGGTCCTCTTCAAAAATATCGGAGATGGTGTTGTGGCGCTCCACCATAATCAGAGAGGGGAGGTTGACGTTTGAGTTCATGATGCGGGTGGAGTATGTGAGGACCGTGTGTCGAACTTCTCGGAGCTGGTCCACGATCAGCAGAACAATGTTGAGTCAACTTTTCAATTTTTTCAATCTATCAAAACCGTTCCAATTCCATAACCCATCTAATTTGTCTCTACCGTATTTCTGTTCTTCCGATTCTATTCGCCTTCATTCTTCTAAGTAAGCCCAGTCTTGAAAAGATGTCTATGGCGCAGAAGCATGAATGATTGCTCTTTGTGAAGCCAACAAGAGCTTGTACAGTGTCAGTGTCAGTATCTTCATAAAACGGGGAGGTGTAGAACATTGTCATAACTCACAGCTGCGACGACGAATATGATAGAAGGGACCATAAACTATATCTTCGCTCAGCATATGCCCCTACGCAAAAAAAAGCACCTCCCAATTCACTCTTCGCCTTGTGGTTTTTGTGGACCCCCTTATTTCTCCAAAATAGGTAGAAAGAAGTCTAACAACTACAATGCGCTGAGATCTGACTGAACTCAGCTTATTAAATTTTGAGATAGAACAGTCTATCGACTATTGTCAATTACGTGGCTCATAATCCAGCTAAATCCTAGTTTGGTTAGTGTTACCGCTATGGCAGTTGTGCTAAGACAGCTTTTATGCGGAACAGGTGGACCACCTTATGAAGCCGCGAACAACAGTTTCAAAGCCTTAAACTTGAACTGTTCGCATAATCAGGGTTTATCCAATAACGGCAATGCCGACTATGCTGTGAATTTGAGAAGTTGACATTTGTAGACAGGCTGTCAACAATAGAAAGAAAAAAAGCTTTATACGCCATTGGTAGAGAGAATGAGGACAATTCTTGAATTTCAAGAATACAAGTCTGCTCAACGTCAGCTGGATATCGATCTATAGAAGGAATGACTCATGAATGTGGCGATTTTCAACGCATAGAGAATCACATGCCCTTAATGAGCAACTCAATAGGAATGATCAAGTTGATGGAAAGACAAGCCACTATGAATCAATGATTTCGTTGATATATGAGCAACCAGATAATCCAACGCGTACGGATGTAGATGCCACAAAACA
The DNA here is from genome assembly GCA_030567395.1 of Citeromyces hawaiiensis. NCBI lineage: Eukaryota > Fungi > Ascomycota > Pichiomycetes > Pichiales > Pichiaceae > Citeromyces > Citeromyces hawaiiensis. The sequence goes on from JAJLSF010000421.1 coordinate 3,198, forward strand.
ACATGTCTATAAAGTCACCATTTAATAGTCATCTCTTCGCTGCATCTAATGACGTGAAATACTGATCAAAGTCCGCTCGGCATATCGCCGCAGAATCTACTCGCATAAAGCGCTGCTCTCCACTATTAGCATCTCCTCGCCTTCGCTCGTAGATGCAGATGGAAAGGTCGTGTCCAGCCAAGTTACCCGGCTGTTTATTTGGATAATAGAGCGCGTAAACAAATGTACCTCTCCACAATCATACATGTCAGGCAAAGGAAAGGGTAAATCAGGCGCCAAAGACGGTGGAGCCAGAACGCAGTCACATTCGGCTAAAGCGGGATTGCAGTTCCCCGTTGGTAGAGTCAAGAGATTTTTAAAAAGAAATGCGCAGAACAAAGTCAGGGTAGGTGCGAAATCCGCCATTTATCTAACTGCTGTTTTGGAATATTTGACTGCAGAAGTTTTGGAGCTCGCTGGAAACGCTGCAAAGGATTTGAAGCTCAAGAGAATAACTCCAAGACACCTTCAGTTGGCCATCAGAGGCGATGAAGAGTTGGACTCTCTCATCAAGGCAACTATCGCGTATGGTGGTGTACTTCCACACATCAACAAGGCTCTTTTGCTCAAGGTTGAGCAGCAGCAGAAGAAGAAGCCATAATTGTATACTATGTATTATTAGGAGAATTTCGGTTAATCATGCTTCACGTAGCGGAGCGGTAAGCGCTCTTGAGGGCTGAACACCATTTCATAGCCGGAAGAGGTTCGTTCCAGTGGAACCACAGTCCACCCTGGTGGTCGTATAGCGTTAGGGGGAAGGTGTGCCACGTAGTCTGTTGTGTGTTCATCGGATGTTGGGGTAGAAGTAGTAGTAGATGTAGAAGTAGCTGTAGCGGATGTAGGTGTTGGGGGAGGATGTTCCGTAACAGAGTTGGGAGCTTCTCTGGAAGGTTCTGTCTCATTTCTCTCGAATACAGCCCCCCGACAAGTAGGACACCGTTGACTCCTTTCAAGCCACCCTTTCAAACACCCCAAATGGATCACGTGCCCGCACACGAGTCTCTTTGGTACTCCCCTTGATCCCGGGACTGCATCGGTCTTCATTTCATCCAAGCAAATAATGCACATGTTATCTCTAGCCAGGTCGGTTTCGGTAGCATTAACCAGGCGAGAGTCCAGCTCCTTTGCCGCACGGTAAAACTTGACTAACGCGGCGATGAGATTCACCAGTCTGTAGAGCGAGATGAAGAAATCCCGTATCAGCGTTACGGGGAACCTGTAAGCCAGAATTAGGCCTGAAACAACCACGCCATAGATCAGGGTTTTCACCAAAGTCACAACGATATCAAGTAGTCTTATGTAGAAACTTTTCGGCTCCCACACATCCACCGTGAAGCCATGCTGCACTTTATAGATCTCCATCATGTTGAGAACAGCCTTCCCCAATAGGAAAAAAAGCATGAGAAACATGTTGAGGTGCTCCAGGCCAAAGATGATATACAGCAACGGGTTCCCCGCCTGATTTAGACTGAGCCCTAAGCTCTGTTTGACGAGAAGATAATCGAGCCATAGGAAAAATGTCATGGCAACAGTAATTCTGTTCCACAGAACATTTTGGATGGTTTCGGCATTCAGAAAGACAAACTCGAGCCGGTCCAGAAGGATCCAATGGAAGATCTTGATAAAGAGAGAAAAAAACAAAAGCGAGCCTACTAAAATCACCGGGTCATCTCGAAACATCGCCACGGTGAACACTATGGACATGACACTTGCGTAGAACTTTTCCTGCACATGCTGTTCTTCTATGATTCTGAGCTGGCTGAATAAAAGCTTCACCATAAGCTTCCCCAACAAGATAAACGAGAACACCACCGCATTCACCACCACCACCGCATTGAACCCCTCAGACAGCTTTGTCGCCATCGTGAAGTAGTTGACACTAGTGGATAAGGCGTTGTACGCAGAAGCGGAAAGGAAAAGCGCACTCAATGAGCCGTAAATTGCCAACACCTGTTCATTTATCATTAGGGGTAGTCGCATCCGTACACATCCACCTTTATACTCCTCATCATTACACCATCGATGAGCAGCATCGCGCTCAAGATCACTTTTTTATTCGTGCGAACGGTGGCGAAACCGATTGCGGTATGTGACTGCGTGCTTGAACTTACTAACAGAAGAATGGTATAAAAGCGCAGGCGAAAGAGCATCCCAATTTCAAGAAAACATGCATATCGCTAGCACAGGCGATGCACCAGTTTGACTTTAAACTGCGAATGAGGCTTCTGGGCCAGTCTCATGTCAAAGCGCGACCGTTGAACGATAAAAAGGCGATCGAAAATGGCGCCACTTTTATTTCCGAGTCGTTCATATTCGGTGTGGCTGGTTCCCTCATACTCTACGAGTCCCTTAGGGCTTTAAAGAAGGAACAGGCTCGGAAGGAGGGTGTAGCTGACGATATTGCCACATTGCAGGACGAAATCGAGCATATAAAAAAGACCCTTAAGGCTCATAATGTGGCGATTGAGGATTATCGTCCGCGAGCGGATCTCAACCCTACTTTCTTGAAGCTGGATCAACATGGGAATAACAATAGAGAGTTGGTGAAGGTGACCAATGAGGAGTTGGCAAAGGCTAACAGAGAGGAGAAGGAGAAGAATGCGAAGAAAACGTAGATGTATATAGCAGGCATAAATATTCTTAGACACCTGGAAGGGATATTTTTACCCCGCTAAAATTAATTTAACGAGGGGCATTGCCGTTTTGCCCTAAATCACGCGAAAGTAGTCATGGCGTTAAAACAAACGTTCTAGATGAAGTCATTCAGTCAGCAGTGCATGAACGTGCATATCGTTCATTTACGCCACGGTATAATATCCTGCATCACTTTGAGTGAAATACCTAGTGCCGCTATACCTGCTCCATTACGCCTCCGTAATTAATGGAATATAACAAGTACCTACAATGCCATTCACTTCATTGTTGTCTTTGGTGATCGCCCGCGTTTGATCTTGAAAGCTTCATCATCCTTGTTCTTTCCACATCAGGTAGCCTAGAATAAAGATGCTACATCGCGAAGGTTATGAAACTCTTGGTCAATCGCGGCAGTGACGATGATCTTGGATGGCGGTGCGAAATAGATTATTCCAAAAAAAAGTCGAAATCTGGAAAATGCTGTCTTCAACAATGTGCCCGACATCATTTTCAAAAATGTTCCCTCTGGCGCCCCACAAACAAAAGGAACGTGTAGACCACGCAAATCTCTCCAGGAATGAAACTCCAAGCATTTGTGTGCCCAAGAAAGGAAAGCGTAAGCGACTGGACATTGAAACTGCTGAGTTGAACGATGACAATAGTCTTGCGACCTCTCTTAGTGGAGAGTATTTTTGCGCCGCGGAAGGAAGAACAAGAACGTTGAAATGTTGGAATCTTGAACTTGCCTGCTGATGATACAGGACAAGTTTTGCCGGCTTCATCTGGGCGACGACGCAGCAAATTCCTTAGCCTATGCCATTAGACATCTCCTAAATTTCTTTCTGAGACACAAGGTCTCAAGAAAAATTCAATCAGAGTCACTTCCACTCTCATAAAGCTGCATCATAAAGTCGCTTATAGTTGCATGAATATTATCCTTCTGAGGCTCAGGCTCTTCATCCTGCGCAACTTCCTGAGCTAATACAGGCGAAAGATCAAGTCTGGCCTCCTTCGGCTGAGGGGACAGTGAGGTCTCAGTTGAAGGCGCAGGCTTGTCGGCCCATTTGACCAATCTAACAATCTTCTCAACTTCTATCTCGACAACTTTTTCAGGGTACTCAAATTCAAACTCTTTGCACTGCAGAAAAAATGATTTTGCCCTTTCCGCCAACTCAACACGTGTCTCGTCGGAGGCAAGTTTGGCTTCAAAAAGACAATTCACACCTCTCAGATAATAAAACCATCCGTCAAGACTATAAGGAGGCTCCAAAGTCATTTCGCTGATGAGGTCTTCAGTCTCTTTGAACTGCCCACTTAACACCATGTGCAAAACCATCGTGGTTGTGTACAAGGGAGTATGAGTTTTGGAACCAGATCGCCATACTGGTGCTCGATACGATGGGGTTTTCCGAGAAACACCACCCTCAGTGATTTCATATTCATGTGTAAATGTTCTCTCCCTATCCACACCATAAACGTTGTTCAACCACTGCAGAAACTTGAGCGGATTACTCGGTTCAGGTTGCTGGCAGTGTTGTGAGATCAGATCGTTCAGTTCTTCTTCTGATAAAGATATCTGTGCCATCTGACGGATTTGATCAAGTGTGTCTAAGTTTCTAACAATTGCTAAAAGCCTAATTTTGGGACTATCAAGTTTGCCCAGTTGCTCAGGACTGCAAAGAGCTGAAAGCTTTTCTTCACTTAACCTCCTCAAAATCTCCAATCCCATGGGCCATATGGATCGGAGATCCATCGCAGGCATTCTTATGAGCAGAGCAAAACATTTATAAGCGGAACCCCATTTTTGTCGAAGCATGCTTAAATGTAGAAGAGAGTTTATGCGAGAAACATGAGAATGAAGGAAAGATGTACGAGAATCGTTATAAAAAGAGGGCAAAGTCTCCAGTCCTTGTGCTCTGATGACAAAGTGTCTATGGGCCCAGTCATTTTCAGAGAGGTCAGGCTGGGTTTTTTTTCTGGCTCGCCCTGAAATCTGGACTGGTGCGCTCTGCCAACTCTCATACGCCTGACTATCACCTTTAGGTGGTTTTTCGAATTTCACGCCCGAGTCAACTATGTGCTGCCCAAGAAGAGTATCCAACTTTCGCCGCTTATGTCTAATACTTGATTCTAGAGGCGATATGAAGGGGAACTCAAACATCGTGTTTTTGGTTGGGGCACGAAAAGTTTAGAGGTGGTAGGTGGTTGACCTACAGAATATGGATGACAGTTTTTATTACCAGTTTTTATGTTATAGGCTTCATAGCAGAATATTTTTAGTCTTCAATTTGTTCTCTGGCTGCAAGTCAGCTGCGATTTAGGGCAGCCCTACGATTTATGAATTGTTCGACGGAGTCTGAAACGTTACCTGCCTCGAGCAGGCGGTTGGGGCTCCTCAGCTGGAAAGCATGACCCACAGAAATGTTAATTAGGGCGATTCCGTTATCTTCTGGCTGACTCAAAGACAGTCCAGATTGCCCTCTACTCCCATAGTAGAGGAGTGTGTGTCTGACAGCTGTGGTTGAAGGAAATACAAAAGGACCAATACAGGTCGATGGGGAGTCTTGAAATTTTTTTCAAAAAAGAATCGATATTGCTTAAGCCCATCAGGTCAAACGATGAATTCAGCAAACTTGAATTGCCCAAGATTTTATAATGAATTTTTCTGCTGTTTAAATCAAATCGCAGATCGAAGGGACAGTGTTTTTGCTAGAGCTGCTATTTCTCAACATTTCACCAAGTACAGACTATAATATTACCAGAAACAACGCTAACATAGTGCTACCCTACGTGCCTCGTGCAAAAAGAAAGCAGTGAGGTGGGTAGTATTCCACGTATATAGTGGCCCTTATGTAGAAGAGATCAAAACTATTCAAAATGATGCCTTGTTTCCGAAAGAGGGTTTTACATCGAAATGGCTAGATAATTTCTACGTAAAATTTTCATACCACATACCTTTGAGTGAGACTTGAACTAGTCTGTCAATGACTCGGATCCTATGTCCTTTTACCAAGAGATTCAATCGAGTCAACGATAAAACAAAACCAGAAAGAAGAAGGAAGTTATGCAAGACGGACGAGTAGCCAGTCTCGACATAATTAAGCGTAACATCACCCACAGGGAATTCGTGCTGATCAGTATTACAACCACCGGCCTTGACATGGGGCGGCCATAGTTTGGGTCAATTTTATTTTTCAAGGAATCGTCTCTGCCTTGTACGGTCTATTGCATATCTAACAAGCGAGCATAATGTTAGGTTATGCGTGAGGAATGACGGAAGCTCGAGTGGCATACGCCGGAAGATCTAAGGTCTAATAGAAGCAAGGAGTGCACTTTTTTCAATGCCAGGTTCTTCTTGTGCGTTTTTAATGTCGAGAATGTTGTGTAAAGCTGAGGGCGTAGCCACAGGTCCTTCCTCTAGACTTTGCGGAGTGAGTGACTGGCTTTACCGTACAAATCTACAGCTCTTGATGAAACCATGTCTCACTCACTCAATCGAAATGATGCGGTTTCTAGATGCAGAGATTTTTGGTGGTGTGGCTTTTAGTTATGTTACTGGCTATATACTCTCGGGATCTTTTTGAAGCATTCAGCATCTGAAGTCAATCTCTTTAAAAATTATGACAGTCTTCCTGGAAGATACTTCTCGGTGAGAACCCCAAAGTATTCCAAATAAAGGTTTGTCATCACATCCATACACCACCACACATGCTGTATGTACCTTACTGCACCATGACGTCGAATTTCATCTTTTTCAAGTCACGGAATATAGTTCTATGCATGTAGATCATAAGGTGTAATTCAGTCAGGCTGCGCAGCCCAGTCGGCTTCAAATGTAACCCACGCAATAAATTGAAACGATGGAGAATGGTATTTGACTTGGATTACTCACCTTTATAAATACCCGCATAATTATGCTTTTTCTTTCAAGACTAAAGTGCTGTTTTTTAACGAGTTGAAATTGCGTCTCAAGGTTATAATGAAACGCTCCAATCCGTAGAGACACACTAATCGTCCCCTCACTGATGGTTGGCAGAGCAATGCTTGGCGGAAGCTAATTGCCGAGCACATCCGACGCATAAAAAAAAAAAGGTGCATTTAAGTGCATTTGAAATAAGGGACGCAAATGCTACTAACCATTCTCTGGGCCATACCATTGGCTCTTGCCTGGTCACCTACCAACTCTTATGCACCAGGACAGTTGCAGTGTCCGGCGTATTTACAATTACCAGGAAACTCTGTCTACTCGAATGTTACCGAGACGGGACAAGTGAGGTTCTCCAATTCTTCGCAGTACGCTGGATCTTTAGTGCGCGCTGCCGACTCGCTTTCACGGAATGAGTCGGTGTGGGTATCATCTCGTCAGGAGCACACAAACGAGGCGCTTAAACAGTTTTTAAGCCATGCGAATTTGACCGACTTTGACGCTGACCAATTCGTCGATAATGCATCTTCCTCGTCTCATAACATCACTATTGGAGTTGCCTTTTCTGGAGGCGGCTACCGAGCCATGCTGAGCGGAGCCGGGCAGCTTGCTGCTTTGGATAACAGGACTGAAGGTGCGTGGGAAGAAGGATTGGGAGGACTTGTAGAAAGTGCAACTTATATAACGGGGCTGTCTGGTGGTAACTGGATGCTTGGTACTGTAGCGTGGAACAACTGGACCTCGATTCAGGACCTTATTGATCAAGATCAGATTTGGGACTTGGAAAACTCCATTTTGAACCCGGGTGGTGTAAACATTTTCAGCACCGTCAGTTACTGGGACGACATTTCTGACGACCTCGACGATAAGAGAGATGCTGGGTTTAATGTTTCGCTGACAGATCCATGGGGGAGAGCTTTGAGTCACCAGTTCTTCCCAACTCTGGATAATGCGGGTGCAGCTTACACATGGTCTTCTTTGAGAGAGGCGGATGTGTTTTCATCGCACGAGATGCCGTTCCCTATTGTTGTTGCAAACGGAAGAACTCCGGGTTCTTCAATTTTAAACGAAAATTCTACAGTGTTTGAAGTTTCTCCACTTGAACTCGGATCGTGGGACCCATCGCTGCATGCGTTTACCGACGTCAAGTACCTCGGCACAAATGTTACAAACGGAGTTCCAGACACCGGAGAGTGTATTGGAGGGTTTGACAATGCCGGATTCATCATGGGAACCTCTTCCTCGCTGTTTAACCAGTTTTTGCTTCAGATCAACACAACCTCAATTTCGGGCGCTCTCAGAGATATCGTTACGGATTTCCTTTCCGATCTGGCAGAAGACGATAACGATATTGCAGTATACCACCCCAACCCGTTCTACGGAGCGAGTCGTGCTGCCGAAAGATCCATTGTTAGTGACGATACCCTGTTTTTAGTAGATGGCGGAGAAGATCTCCAGAACATTCCTCTTGCCCCATTGATCCAGCCCCAAAGAGGAGTCGATATAATGTTTGCCTACGACAACTCTGCAGACACAGGAGCATCGTGGCCCAACGGAGCTTCTGTTGTTGCATCTTACCAGAGGCAGTTTGCTGCTCAGGGAAACGGAACAACGTTCCCATATGTCCCCGATACCACTTCTTTCTTGAATTTGAACCTCACCGCCAAGCCTGTGTTTTTCGGCTGCGACGCAAGCAATCTCACCACTTTGCAAGACAACGGTCTCATTCCTCCCCTCATGGTTTACACCGCCAACAGGCCCTTTTCCTTTTGGTCCAACACCTCCACTTTCAAACTGTCCTACGACCAGGATGAGAAACTGGGCATGATCCAAAACGGGTTTGAAGTGGCCTCTCGACTCAACTCAACACTGGACGAAGATTGGAGAACGTGTGTGGCTTGTGCTATTATCCGCAGAGAGCAAGAGAGAACCAACCAGACTCAGTCTGATCAGTGCAGGGAGTGTTTCGACTCCTACTGTTGGGACGGATCGCTGGATACTTCCGCGCAGCCTGCGGTGAACTTTACTGACGAGGGACTCACAAACGCAGAAAGCGAGCTCGACTCTGCTGCCTCATTCGAGAGAGGTGTCACGAAAATATGGATGTTACTTATCACGGTGCTGGCGGTGGTGGTGACCTGTTAGGTGGAGAAGTGTCTTTTTGTAATAGCTTGCTCAAATCTAATGCCTTTTTGTGATAACATCTGTACTGGAACGGAGCGATCATAAATATCAGTTCAGTGCGGTAAAGAAAGCATCGTCAAGCTTCTACATGCAATCAAAGATCTGGTTTGCATTTTGTTGTGTAAGTGTAACCACGGTTCAGATGACAGACAGCGTCAAAGATGGTCCATTCAGCATACCAGCGATCAACCATGTGGCAGCAGATTTATCTTAGTCCCCCATCAACTAAAGTGTAACATACCATAGAGAGAGACTTGTTGACAGTATCACAGCCGCGGGGCATGATTGAAGCTGTTATTGATATCGAGAGTGTGCCAATCTTTTGTACAAATTATTAGATGTGCAGCCAAATTTTATTCCATTTTGTATAAAGAGCGTTACATATTAATCGAGCTGTCCCATATTGCACTTTCAATCCACGCAACATCCTCAGTAGAAATGCCGGAATGTAGTCTTGCAATAAAACAAGATTTCGTCAAAGGCTCCTGCATATTATACAGTCGATGGCACATTATTTACTTGTTGTCGTCAGATATCAATACTTCTAGATGTAGGCTTCCTACCAAACTCACCGGAAGGCGAAGGGAAAGTGAACTTGCCCCCTCTGGATTACATTTCGATGGCTAACACTATATGAACACACGCTTCAAATAGTGGATCAGTTGAGTTCGTAAGACCTACCTAAATAGAAAAGACAAGTGTTGGACCCAATAGGACTGACAGCTGTATTTTTGTTCACTTGAAAGTTTCATTAAGACTGAATCACAACTCAACTCATTCTGACATATGGAAATTAACTATCAACCAATGAGGATACCGAACCACCACCCAACAACTAAATATTAATTTGGTTGACCTTTTTACAGATATCAGTGTCAATTGTATTCCAAACATAGGCTACGCATTTCGTTCACGGTTTGTCCGCTACGTTGAGACGCATTGAGACTTCGTTATACTTTGCATGAAGGTATCCTAGTAGAGTAATGTGTAGCATTTCCAATGTGCCTGGTAGCAAACGATGAATAGAGAATATCCGTTTCCACATTTTCCCCCATTGGGATTGGACCTCCTGATGTGAGAGCCAGTTGGGGGTGGCATTTAGCCGCATATCGTCTGTGGAACGTCTCGGCTGTGATGCCTTCTACCTTGGTCTGCCTATCAGAAAGTGTCAACAGATATTGTGTATCACTCGTCTCCTGGGAAGGTGGAGTTGTCGAAAACACCTCTGCAATTTTCACTGGTCCGCAAACGGCTTCCCTTTTCTCTTCACTGATTTGCCGACAGAAAAACGATGACCGCATATTGGAAGGGAGGATCAGTTGCGTGAAATCCGTAAAAAGTCCTACATTTTCCCTGGCGTACTTGGGTCTGGGGTTTTTCAAAAGTAGAGGAGCGAACCATAAGCTTGTTTTTTCTTCTTCTGTAGCCTGCCCTAGATTCATCCAATCATCGATCAATCCTTTCAATTGTGACCTGAAATAAGTAAAAGAATAGTATTGAAAGTGCAGAGTCTCCATTTAGCTCTTTTGCCTTGCAGTTGCAGTTTCAAATCGATGAGACCAAACCCTCCGAGACGAAGGGGTGTATATAGTCTTTTCCTGCTTATGCGAACATTAGCCGGAGTACATATCTTGAACTTTCGAAGAACCTCTTCAATCAGTTTTATGTCATTGTCTGGGATGGAATCGGGGCAATGGAAGTAAATGCTGGAGTGGATATGAGTGTTGAGTGCTTACATATATCGGGAAACATAAATTTAAATGAAATATTTAATCAGTAGAAACGATCTTCTAGATTTGCTCTATTGATTCCAAGTTGATTGCGTCTTTTCGATTCTCGACTGCGTTTAAAGCACTGAAACAATTTTTTTTAGACCCACCTCCTCTGACATCTGAGGTTATTCACCCAACAAATGCTAACACCTAGAACTCAACAAATTCTAACATAGACACCGTCACATCGTTCTCGATGATGCACGTCGCTATTTTTCAAATAGAATTAGTTCTGCCGCAAGCATAAGGTCTATTCCACTATTTTGAGTAGGACATCTCTGTAGTGTAACACTACCAGTAAAACCCGAGTCAGTACCTCGATTTACATACTGACCCGCAGGCTATTCGGTTTGCCAACCCCCACACCTTCGGCCTCTATGGCGGTCATACTGCGAGCCTTACCAATATTCCTTACATAATTTTTATGCAGTCTACAGCCACAGAAGAATCGATAGATACTCAGATCCGTTAGAGTAGCTGTGCGCTTCATATATATATGGCAACAGCCTTGGCGCTCATGATATCCGTATCCACATAATTGGGCGGCAGACTGGCTTTACCACAAAAGTCTGCTTCTACTCACTCTCCAACAACACCTGTGCCCACCATCTCAATCAAACGCTCCGAATGAGCCTTCCCGATGAGTGACAGTGTTTAAAATCAGAGAGAAAAAAAAAAAACCAGCGAGCCAATATGCTATATATAGTCGTCTTATACTCCCTCCCAGAATGACGAGTCAGGACGAGTCCATCCCCACACCAGAATGTCAAAGTCCACCCAAGATGTGGAAAAACTGTTAGAGAGTTTCCAGGAGGGGCTAACGTTCTCTCTACGTAACCTTTCTGACTGTGCCACGACTAACTCCTCAAAAGTGGAGTCTCCTACTGAGGAACTGGTTAAACTATGCAAACTTATTCGTGCACATTCAACGCGAGTAGGTCTAATCTACAAGCAGCCGCTGGCTTGTAATCCTGCATTTGAAACTGTTTCTGAGCTTTCTCGAACTTGCATTTTACTTGTATCGTTAACTAGCCAATTCCGCTCTCAAGAAGAGGAATTTTCTCACCTTTTTGTTAGAGAAATTGTAGCCTCTGTCAAACTTTTACTTGAATCTTGCAAAGAGCTTTGCGGGGAGCTCGTTGATATAGTGAAAGAGGGAACAAACATGGAGGGAAAGCTCTTATCTATAGGGAAGATATGGGAGCATTGCGACAACGTGAGTAAAGTAGCCCAAGAGGGTAAAGTTGCGCTTTTAAGGAGTAAAATCCAAGATATTATATCTATCATGGCAGACGCAGTTGAAGAATTTGAAGAATGGTGTAATAATCCGGTCGAGTTGGGAGATGATCCGTTTGATTTTGATCCATCTGATTCGGAATCCGATCAAGACTCGGGAGAAGAAATTCCCCAGCAAGTGGTTGATTTTGGCACTCAGTGGGTTCAAAGAATAAAAATGATCAGAGTTTTGCTCAACTCTTTTGTCAAATCGATCCCCGAAAACTCCAAAGGCACAGACGTTGACTTGTTGGAGACTTCGTATAAAAAGCTGGCGGAGATTGTAGACGACCTGACTGTGTGTGTGATGATGGATGGTGACTTGCAAGGGGCTACGAGGCTTGGCTCTATACTGAACAGGGAGTGCGACGGGATAATATTGTTAGTAAGAGGATTGAATAAAGATGACTCCAAGAGAAGCAGGTGGCTAGATGCTTGGAGCGCCAAGTATGATGGAATAAAATGAGGGGCAATCATTCTATATGCATCTACCGAGTTTCCACATAGCTAATGAAAGCATAGCTCCTCCCAAAAGACTGGCCTGTAGTGCATTTTTTTTCTCCATTCTTGCTCGGGTCCATGTAAGTCACATTGGCAACAAATAAAATCACCATCGATGGAACGGCCAATAATCAACGGCTCTTGGGTCTTTAGTAAATGAGTCCACAGCTTGGAAAACATTTCTTGATGGCTGCACCCAATATCTGTTCTCACCATTTCAATAGACCCAAGATAATGGGTTTCAATAATTCCCTAAAGCTGTAATTGATTGATCAATTTAAAACTATATTCTAATTTGATGTACACTTAATAGGCATATTACTCACCACCCACACAGTACAGCTCATTGACCTCTGTTCCCCTCCAGATTCAAAACCCACAACTCGGAGTGTCTCGTGGTCACGTCAAAAAATACCACCTCAAGTGCATTCAATCACCTGCTTTGAACGAAGGTATATATATCCCTTCGTATGAAAACAAGTTGTTAGCTGTCATCGATTTGAACCAACCCACTAAACTTTCGCAGCTCAGAGAGTTAGAAACATACCAGAATGCTTCCGACACAAACATCACACCACTGAGATCTCCTTTTTTTGCTTTTGGAGCTACAACAGCATGATGAATTATACGTTGTTCCTGATGGACCTTCGAAGACGGCATAATTGCGCATTTTATTAGCCTACACTGCTCAAAAAATCTCAATGAATATCCATTGTAGTTAAGTACAATTGGATGAGACAGCCCAGAATATATGGATTAAAAGACCCCCATAATTAAATCTCTTTCTGCGCAGAACAAATCTTCAATTAAAGCCGACAACAGTTACGTCATCTCGCGATTATTAATGTTTTCTGTCCTATCCTTACAATATACCAGCCTACCCTTTCCGTTCCCTTTTTTTGTTATATACCTTTTGATCGTTGTGTAGAAACCTTTTTATCACTGGAAACCATAGAAAAAGTCACATTTCGTTTGACCCTCAGCTTCTAGTTTCCTCCGCAAAGCCTCCTTTATGGAATGAGCTCTGTAGGTTTGATCTTTTCTGGGCCTCGAGATCCCTCTGTGGTCCACAATGCCACCAACGCAGACCTACACGCAGGTGCGTCAAAACGCGTTCTAGAACACGGGGGTCGAAAAAATAACATTCAAGAACAGAACAGAACACCAAGATCCGAATCGAACAGATCAAATCAGAATGAGTTTCTTCTACAACATATAATATGTTTTTCTTCACATATTGTATTACTCGCCTTCATCGTCTACATGAGCTGCAATTTGGCATTTCGCTTTATGGTATTTTCTGGCAATAGTTCTTCAATAGAAGGGTCCTTCAGATTGCTTCCACTATCGCTGAAGAAGTGTTTTGAAATAGATAACAATCTTCATGGCAAAAGCCCTCGTGGAATAGAGGCTGTCTTCATTGTTAGATTTTCATCAATCCAAAGGCTTTTGTAGTTTATTATCGACAGATAATGTCAATACTGAAGGTCTCCAGATTCTCTCTCTCTCTTACTAAAAAATGCTTTATCAAGCTGTCATCCTCAACCACGCGTCTTGTAAGATCTCGGATCTTTTGTTCACCGCTTTGAAATCATCCAAATTTTTGCACAATAGTAATAAATATATGAAAGCTGTAAATGAAAGTGTTCCAAGTGTTCTAGAACACCAGCCTTGAAAAGCTTTAGAACAGCTGGTTTAAAAACACTCAGAAAAAAGCAAACACGCTTAATGTTCTGGTTCACCTCACCATACAGACGAAACAAATTTTGATTTCGTGATACTATACAATGGTGAATATCACCACTCTTCCTCCTCGTCGTCGCTGTGGCCGACTTTACTTTTCCTGCTGCCGAGAGCGGCCGCCAGCGCATCTGCCAGACTCGCGGGCTGCCCATTGGAAGGAGCTGGCGGTGCCGCACTAGAAGACTGAGGCTGTAGCAAAACAGAAGGCTTTTCCAGCTGGGATTTGTCAGTCTTTTTCAGCGAGCCCAAACCGGCAGATCGTATCGACGAAAGCAGAGCATCTCTATCGTTAGACACTGCCGGGGGCGGAGCAGACTGTGGAGCCGACTGACCAGCTGGGGGCGGTGGGGGCGGTATCGGGATTGAAGACTGGGGTGGCGGGGGCGCTGGTGGGGGCACCGATGAAGCAAGAGGCGGTGGTGGCGGTGCAGGTGGCGCAGCCGATGAAGATGGCGGTGGTGGTGGTACTGATGCTCTTTGAGGTGGTGGAGGAGCGTTTCCTCTTCGTGGAGGCGGCGGCGGCGCCGGTCCCCTTCTTGGGGGAGCTGGAGGAGGCGCCGGTCTCATTCCAGTCGGCAAAGCGGGCGGCAAAGCGGGCGGCGTGCTCTCAGTAAACACAGCCGGCGGTCTATTTTGCGCGGGAAGTGGCGGAGGAGGTCTTCCTCTTGCGGGAGGAACTGGGGGACCCGGTTTTCTAGCTGGAGGTGCTGGAGGTGCTGAGGGCCCATTTCTCTGAAACATAGGCTGTGCTATTGGAGAAGCTACCACAGGCGAAACAGGTGGTTGTACGGCAGCAGCAACAGGAGGCGGGTTGAAGTGCATCGGGGGTGGAGCGCGAAAAACCGGTTTTTGAGCTAAAACAGGCGAAGGAGTAGCTGCTGGTGAGTACTCCTCTTCACTTGTAAGCTCCTCCTTTGGAACTCCCTTTGGAGGTGGAGGTGGTGGCGCTGGAGAAGCTGGTGACGAAGGTGCAAAAGAAGCAGAAGAGTAATTGGGGGAAGACGGTGCCGGAGACTGAGCACCTGGGGGAGGAGGTGGAGGAGCCTTTTTCTTCCTCTTCGTCTCCGCAACAGGTTTTGCACTCGATTTGTACATATACTTTTTAGGAACAGGAGGCTCCAATCCAACTAAGGGCCCGCCACGCTGGTTGATATACTCCTTTATAAACTCTCTATTGTCTGCAATCATATCTTCAGATATCCCCGCATCCTCAAGCTCGGAGTAAAGCTGTCTCCATTCCGGCGGAGGCC
Organism: Citeromyces hawaiiensis; assembly: GCA_030567395.1. Taxonomy (NCBI): domain Eukaryota; kingdom Fungi; phylum Ascomycota; class Pichiomycetes; order Pichiales; family Pichiaceae; genus Citeromyces; species Citeromyces hawaiiensis. The sequence continues at coordinate 18,521 of JAJLSF010000421.1, forward strand.
GATCGTCGTAGTAAATAGGACCTTTGGCCCTTCTACTTCTCTGCGGATTTACAGGCTCACCTCTTGGGCCTGGAGCTTTTTCCTTTTCTGCCGGTTTTCTCAACGCTATAGCATTTTTATTTTGAAGCGTCTGCTTCGATCCGTGCTTCTCACGGTGAGCCACTCTTTTGAAGAAATGAGATGCATCCGACTTGTCTTCGAACAAAAGCCCCGCCAAACACTCCTCCATCTCAAAAGTATGGAAAAATGAACGATCCTGATTGTACTGGAAATCTACATACAATTCCTGATCCCATAGAACCCCCTTGTGCCCGATTACGTCAACCAGCTTCAAAAAAAAAGTGTGACCTACCAAATCGTCAACTAGTAAAATCGCTCCACTGAGCCCTGTGTATACCCATTCTTGCGGATCCGGATACGCGATGTATAGTCTCGCGACCGTGGCGTCTACAATCTTGTTATTGTGCTTCGGAACAGCTCGTTTGATCTTGTCCTTGTCATCTTTTGTTAGTACGCCCATGGCTGCAGGATATATATAGGGGGTATATATAGGGGGGGAAATGCACATAGTTTGAACAACCGGCATTTTCATGCATGATTTGTATGCGACATATGTATGACTCCTCGCACAAAGATTGACGATGGCTTTTCAGGTGGCTAACGAGTTAAAAAGGGTCGAGATGTCACCAGATTCAGTGCTTTAAAAATGCCATAGCAAGTCTATTTGATCCCTTTAATGCCTTGTCTTCTCTTCGCTACTATATAGTCAAATGCACGGATTTAATGAGAGTTCTCCAAGTGCAGAGAAGTGGGAGATTCACGTATATAGCATTCATAGACTAAACCGTAATTTTTGGTTCCATCTCTGTGAACTTCTGGATCGCTCATGACCCTTTTTAAAATGTATGAAAATGCAGCTATCCAAATTTCTGCATGTTTGTGCATAATGATTGGTGAAATCGTGTTATTTAGTCAAACGTAATCTTCCCGAATGTTAATAGGTTATAGTTCCTATGATTGAAGTCATACAAATATTAATTATTATAAAGGTGGGACTAGCTATATCATTTTTTGATAAAGAGAAGGTTGACCGGTGAGGTAGCCAGCTTAACGCATTGTCCTGTCCTGACAAACTCTATAAAATAAATAGACCTCTACTGTTTAGGCAGTCACTGGGCACATGCGCAAAATGCCAACAAATGCTCGGATCAGTCTCTTGCCATTAGACTATCAAATGAAGTCTTTACAAGGTGACGGGTATCAGCTCACCTATTTATTGCATCCTATCCAGTAAGCTATCATACTGGATTGCAAAGAATGTCGACATAGGCTCTGTTTTTAGTAGTATCTTGTGGGGATCTGGATGCATCCGTCATTGGCCAGTGATCTTAGGCAGCAATAGTCCCTCTAGCCATATTGAAGTGTACTTCAGTGAACAGTGGGTAAAAAATGGTACTGACATTATATAGCTAATAACGTGCCGACAATGAATGAGCCGAGCTGTCCCACAATGTGCGTTTCTGAGACCGATAGAGATGTAGTTCATAACTGGTAATTAGAGAACAAGTTTTCTTATTCTGCGACATGACCAATGGAGTTGGTGTTAGTCACTGATAGAGTGTAGCTTGATTGCTTCAATCCTTGTTGAATTCTTGTATGCATTTGTGGAGTACTTTTTAAGTTTTCAGTCACCTCCTCTTTATGTGGACAACTCGCTTCTTTATACCACCAGTCCTCCTGTTTTATGCAAATAGTGCAATAATCTGATTCCAGAACGTAGTAGAATTGTCTCAATGCCAACCATCCGGGAATGAGGCATTATCAAGCCGCTTCGCAACATCAATAGGCTGAATAAATGAGTATTCAGTGTCGACTTGAGCATCCAAAGGTTTGTGGTTGATCAATGTTGATGAATAACCACAGGCTTTGTTAGGCATTGAAGCGACCGGTAGTTGGATGATAGCTTCTCGCATAACATCTGTTGCAGGCAGCCTACTGCATATGCATGCATATAGTGAATTAGCAGTGAACATAATTATGGGGCTTATGCATGAGAGAATGACTTATGTTCAGGTCACTTCTCGGGAGGAACAGACTTGCTTCCTGGAAAGTCCGGCGTGTGGCCTCAGATCTTTCCCATTGACCACGTGGAAGGACTGACTGGATTTATGATATAAAGCTGTAAATGTTGAAAATTTCATTTCTCAGGTAAGTTATCGCTGACAAGTCGTTTGCAGGGAAAGAAGGCAAGGAGGAAAGTCTTTGACTAACTTAATATGAGCTCTCAGATTGAAAATCCGTACAAGAGAACAATATCAGTAAGTACTTCTTATTTAAAAACGGTCGAATCGATATCTGAACAATGCAGAATATCTGTGGGGAGCAGTCAGAGAAGCAGATCGGTAGCCTTGTATTTTGCATGCGATGACAGTTTGCCTTGATTATAAGTCACTCAAAATCCACCATCATCGTGACTGTGCACATCTGCTACAGCAACGTTGTTGCTGGCGTTTAGACAAGAGACTCATACGCTTCGAGCTCTGACCTCGGACCAAACTGAAAAGTCGAAAACAGCTTCCCTTAGTGTCTTGACCAACGTTTTAGAGCCAGCTAAGCAGATCAGAGTTATTTGTTTGTTATTCACATCCGATGAAATTCTCTACTAAGCTCGAGTTTGAAGTTGACATTAGGTAGTGCACCGGCCACTTTTACAGGGAGGCCCAAGGCGAGCAGTTGACTTGCAAGTTGAATTGCCAAAGAACACTAGCGATTTTTTGAGAAAGTAAGATCTTGATCCGGTGATCATAAAATTGAATTCTGCGTGCGGTGTTTTTTTCACTAAACACGTTCGGAAAGAGGTGGTTAGTGTACATCTTGACACCATAAGCCTTATTGTACTTGAAATCTGCATACAATTCCTGATCCCATAGAGCCCCCTTGTGCTCAATTACGTCAACCAGCTTCAAAAAGAAGGTGTAACCTGTCGAATTGTCAACTAGTAGAGTCGCTCCACTCAGCCTTGGGTAGACCCATTTTTGCGGATCCGATGTATAATCACATTTCATTCTTGAGAATCTCGAAGTCCTCGAGCTTTTTCTCTTTGAAGGACGTGCTTAGCACAACAACTTCATTGTTCTTAATTTGAGTGGAAAAAATGACTATTTGATGCCACCTTCCGAGGTTACCTCTTTCTGGATGATTACCTATTGAGTGTGGTTTGAGGGAAAACCAAAATTGAATGGACACCCAGAGCGTGAGAACATGTCTGGAGGTAACAAGTCTAGTGCTCAATCCGCAACACATCATTTTCTGCAGCAGAACCCAACCTTCAACAAAAGCCGACTAATATCACGTCATTCGATTCTCAAGCCTTACTCTTCCCCCGTTTTGACAGCCATTAAAATACAACGAGATTTCAAGTCAGTATCAAACATCATCAATTTATTCAGCTATAAACTAAGCCTTGGCAACGTGCTCAAGCAGGTCAACCACTCTGGTGGAGTAACCGTACTCGTTATCGTACCACGAGATAAGCTTGACAAATTGTGGAGACAGCAGGATACCAGCCTTTGCGTCAAAGATGGAAGATCTGTCGTCTGAGATGAAATCAGTCGAGACAACAGCGTCTTCAGTGTAGCCAAGAACACCCTTCATGGAACCTTCAGAGGCTTCCTTCATGGCAGCACAGATTTGCTCGTAAGAAACTGGGGTCTTGAGCTTGGCAGTCAAGTCCACCACGGAAACATCCACGGTTGGAACTCTCAGAGACATACCGGTAAGTTTTCCGTTCAAAGCTGGAATCACCTTACCGACAGCCTTGGCGGCACCAGTAGAGGATGGGATAATGTTGTCGGAAGCGGTTCTTCCACCTCTCCAGTCCTTGTGAGATGGGCCATCCACGGTCTTTTGAGTAGCAGTCATAGAGTGGACGGTAGTCATAAGACCTTCCTCGATACCAAACTTGTCGTTGATAACCTTGGCCAATGGTGCCAGACAGTTAGTGGTGCATGAAGCATTAGAAATGATCTTCAAGTCTGGAGTGTATTCCTTCTCGTTCACACCAACAACGAACATTGGGGCATCGGCAGAAGGAGCGGTAATGATGACTTTCTTTGCACCTGCATCAATGTGCTTTTGGGCACCTTCCAACTTGGTGAAAACACCGGTGGAGTCAATTACAAACTCCACACCGGCCTTTCCCCATGGGATGTTGGCTGGGTCTTTCTCTCCGTAGACGGTAATTTTCTTACCGTTAATGGTCAAAGAGTCGGAACTGGAAGAAACCTTACCCTCGAATTTACCGTGGGTAGAGTCGTACTTCAGCATATAAGCAGCATAGTCAGCAGCGATAAAGGGATCGTTGACAGCGACAACCTCGATGTCGGATCTCGAGAGAGCCACTCTCAATACAAGACGTCCGATACGTCCAAAACCGTTGATTCCAATTTTAATAGCCATTTTTCTTTTTTTTTGTGATGTAGAGAAGGATTAGATTCGTGTTTATATAGACCCGGGCAATGAGGTGATTCCTATCGGAAGCTCATGGTGAGGGCATATAGCTGCACATTTGTGCATGACATTGCATGACGCGTGCATATCGGGCTGCACTTCGTAAAGGAAGAGTGATGAGATTGGGAAGAGCCGTGAAATATACTTCGAATTCTACTACTTATTCAATTCTACCTCTTTAGTTTCTATAAGAACAGTTTTTAGCTCAAGTTGTTGCGCGAGCGGATTGTTCGGATGCTTCGGCACCCGCGGATATATTATTGAGGGTATTACGAGGATCTGCCAGAGCGTTTCTAGTGATCTGGTGATGGTGTTGAGTTAGCCATGTGCTAGGCTATGGCGATTGTAGAAGAGAGTTGGAAAAAAAAGTAGGTCGCATCATCTCCAAGTCCACATCCCCATAATTGAAGGTGGGGACTGATCAATGTGAAGATGGCTGTTTTCAATGATTCAGCACGTGTTGGAAGATCTGCAAATGAAGCCTTCAACCGCAAATTGCGACAGCTGAGTGAGGTGACATTTCTCGTTTGAAGCAAGAGCTTTTCTTGATTGAGATAATTCTTCCTCGAGTCGTAACGACTCAAATTCAATGTTCAGTTTGGTGATAAAGTAGAGGTCGGTTTATTCGGAAGAGCCTTTCAGGACTATTACCGCGAATTAAGTGGGAAGAGATTTCCCAAGCCATGTTCCTTGCATCATATGAGCGTTTTGTAGTAATGAAATAAATCGGAGTACAAAGCCAATTAAAGTACCTATGGTGTACGACTGCCGCACTTCTCTATTTTGGAACTGCCTCATGACTAGTCTCAAGCTCCGTATTGCCTCTGGCTTTCCTCAGCAGCCAGTTCCTTCAACGCAATAGAAGATGGGCATACTAACCTTCAGTGGGCAACTCTCCTTCTATTATCACCTTTCAAGTAGCTGTAAGGCTGACGTGAGTGGGAATAAATATCGTTGAAATACGTTGAAATACGTTGAAATACTCATGTTGTAAGCTTGAACTTTGATCAATTGACTCCCTCTCTAATATGCCTAACAAGTAAGCGTTCTAATACGAAATACGTTAAATGGGAAAGTATTTACATCTGTACATCAAGAACTGATGGACGCCCAATCGACTAATCAAATGTCGGGTCGTCCATTTGAAATGAAACTTTACGGCATTTGTCTCGAGTGAGCCATTGAGGAGCCGGATCTCTCCAACTTTGTTAAAGATATATTGCTCGACAGGGGTATGCCTTTAAAAAGGATGGCTTTGAGTGTCACAAATATTTACTTGTACAATGGTAATTGACGTCATCCTCTCACTTACAAGAGATTCCTATTTTTTTCGTATAGAAGCTCCATTATATAATCCAGATAACCTATACCATGTATCAATAGGTTCATTTCTCAAAACTCGATATTTACACTTTTGTAAAATATCAGCCAGAATAATTGCTTCTTGATTTCCTCCAGCTTAGTGAAAACTTTATTTGGTTTGTATTATAATGCATTGTTGGAAAGTGAGTATTACTATACTACTAACTAAATAGATTCATACCGTAAAGCCAGTCTGTGGTCCAACAAAGTGGATCGGATTCATGAGGCACGACGCCTGTTTCCATATATAAAGGAAGCGCAAGCTACTTTATGAGAGAGAGCCGATCTGAGCATCTATCGGTTCTCCTGTTTTGCATAAGTCCATTAATCGATCTGCTCCACTGCAGGATGTATTGCGTGCTGCAGTAGACCGCATAGAAATCCTACAAAGGATATTGCGAAGGGGTAAGGGTCGCAACATGACCGCCCCAGAGGCCGAAGGGCCTGAGGTTGCAGCTGGCAACCCGAACCTCCTGCGGGTGATATTGTATATCGAGGTACTACTCGAGTTGTTATAGGCAGTGTTATTGTACTGAGATCTTTCTCTCGGAAGAGTGGATAAGACCTCATGCTTGCTACCTATGCAAGGCAGAAGAAGATCTGCATGATAAGAGGCAACGTACATTATCAGGAATGATGTAAGATCTATGCAAGATAGACTCTGTTGAGCTCTAGACTTTAGCATTTGTTAGGTAAAGGAAGAAATGGCAGCTGTCAGACATGGTAGGTATAAAACGAGAGGTTTCCGTGCTTTATGATATACAGAATAGTTAAGCAACTTAAAGTGAAGTCCAGGGACACACACTGAGAATATTGTCAATACAGATTTACACCCGCTATACATTCTGACATGGTTACCGCCGGTAGAAGAGATCCTATGGAGGAAATTACCAAAAAAATCAAGATCACCCGCGAGATCAAACAGACTTTATCTCATCTCGACAACCCGGGTCAGTGGGTAGTCTACCGCACTCATTTGAATTTTTCACTTTCAAGATGGCTGGCAATTTTTTATCGGCATCACAATCTGCCATGAAAGAATGCAGCTGTAGTCAATTATCTATTCTTTTCACGTTGCATGATCTCGTCACAACATCTTTTCAAAGGCCATAATGAGAGCACTTTATGGACACTGAAGACATTGTATGTAATACTTACTTTCAGTAACAAGAAGAGGTTTATAGCATAACGCCAGTCAGCTGCCCGGCAAAGCTGATGGTTGAGACATGAGGCTATAGTTCTCATGGAAGTGGAACACATCTTTCTCAGATTTTGACCTGAGCATAATTTATTTTCTCATGCCCTATTCCAATGATCCACTGCTATGCAAGACAATGTCCAGACAGGCGTGGCAGACTTCATGATGGCTCCGAAGAAGAAGCGGAACCCCGATATGGGCTGGAAGAAAAAGACACCGCCTCTTATAATCGAGCATGAGCACACACTGACAAAACTTATCTTACACAGTTGCATCTGAATCTCTACAACATTAATTACGTAAAGGATAGCACTCTGCAAAATATTACGTTACGCCCGTACACCTTCGATGCTTGAATTTTACAAGCTGCTAAGCTTACGGTTGGTCGCAGCACTGCAATAGAAACAAAACAGAATTACAAAGTTTCATGATCGTCACATTTAATAATTAAATAAAATATAGCTCCTCGCTTACCTCGCAGCACTACTTCCTTTCGTGCCCCTTCACACTCACCTTATCATCTTCCACTGTTACAGCCACCTCATATCCATCCTCAATGTCTCCCTTGATCATGCTCACACTCATCGGATTCAAAATCTGCTTGGTGATCAGCCTGTTGAGTGGTCTGGCACCGTAATTAGGGTCGTAACCCTTTTCCGCGAGCCAATCCTTCACATCGTTAGAAAATGTCAGCTTGATACGACGATCCGCAAGCCTGTCTTGTAATTCTCCGAGGCGAACATCTACGATCGACCGCAGCGACTCTTTTGAAAGTCTGTTGAACACAACCACATCGTCTAGTCTGTTGATAAACTCTGGCGGGTACTGCATCTTCATGAGGTCCACCACCTGCTGTCTTGTTTCCGGGTCTATGGACCCGTCGTCATTGGTATGGGTATCGGAAAGCAGCAGTTCCTGGCCAATGTTGGAAGTCATGATGATGAGCGTATTTGTGAAATCAATTTTTTTACCCTGCGAGTCAGTCAGCGATCCTTCGTCCAACACTTGAAGTAAGATTTTCGCCACATCCTTGTGAGCTTTCTCAAACTCGTCAAAAAGAACGACGGAATACGGTTTCCTCCGAACTGCTTCTGTAAGTTCTCCGCCTTCCTCGAACCCAACGTAAGATGGAGGAGCTCCAATGAGACGCATCACAGTGTGACGTTCCTGGAACTCCGACATGTCGAACCGAATGATGGAGTTGGCGTCATTGAACAGGAAATCAGCCACCGCCTTCGTGAGCTCTGTTTTCCCCGTTCCCGTGGGACCCAAAAACATAAACGACGCAATGGGTCTTTTTGCAGGAGTGAGACCAGCTCTCTGCAAGCGTACGGCATCAGAGATAGAAGATATGGCCTCCTTCTGTCCAATCACACGATCAGATAAAACCTTTTCCATATAAATGAGTTTATCCTTTTCCCCCTGCATCAGAGACTGTACCGGGATACCTGTCATCTTGGAAACAACACGCGCAATGTCGTCTGCCGTTACAGAGTCGTGTAGAAGCGCGTTTTCGCTCTCACCCTCCTGCGGAAGCGACTGAGTGAGTTCAGGGATCTTGGCGTACATCAACTCAGAGGCCTTGGTGAAATCTCCGCTCCTCTGAGCAATCTCAAGTTCCTGTTTTGCCCTCTCCAGAGCTTCTTTACTAGACTTGATAGCATCGATATCAGCTTTCTCCTTTTCCCACACTTCTGTAAGTCTCATGAGCTCTGCGCTTTTTCCCTGTAGCTCTTTTTCAAGCTTTTCCTTACGCTCTGCACTGAGTGGGTCGTTTTCTTTGCGCAAAGACTCCAATTCGATCTGGATCGTCATGATACTGCGGTCCAGCTCTTGAATTGCATCGGGACGAGACTCGTGCTGAAGCCTCAAAGCAGAAGACGCCTCATCTACGAGATCGATCGCCTTGTCGGGGAGAAACCTATCGGTAATGTACCGATTACTATATACAGCAGCGGTTACGACGGCCCCGTCAGTGATCCGCACCCCGTGGTGCACTTCGTACTTTTCCTTGAGTCCACGCAAAATCGATATCGTACTCTCTACTGACGGCTCGTTCACCAAAACGCTTTGAAACCGTCTCGCCAGGGCTGCATCTTTCTCGATCGCTTTGTACTCTTGAAGCGTTGTGGCACCGCACAATTGGAGCTTTCCTCTCGATAGAGCCGGTTTCAAGAGATTAGAAGCATCAATAGCGCCCTCGGTTTTACCCAGCCCCAACAAAATGTGAAGCTCATCAACAAACAAGATAACTTTACCCTCCGCTTTGTCGAGTTCCTCAATAACCTGCTTGAGCCTCTCTTCAAAGTCACCGCGGAACTTGGCTCCAGAAATAAGCGAGCCAAGATCAAGCGAGATTACTTCCTTCGACTTCATACTCTCCGGAACTTCTCCAGCCACAATTCGATGGGCCAGCCCTTCCATTATGGCCGTCTTACCAGTTCCGGCTTTTCCAATCAAGGCAGGATTATTCTTGGTCCTTCTCGAAAGAATCTGTATAGTTCTTCTGATTTCTTCGTCTCTTCCAATTACAGGATCCAGCTTCCCCTCCCGAGCCATATCGGTAAGGTTGACGCCGTACTTTTTCAATGCGGGTTCCTCTTGGTCTTTACCCAAATTCATCTTGAAGTTGGGGCCCTGAGAAGCAAAACGTACCATTACCAGAGGGGGTCTCACGTTGGGGATGCAGTTTCTCTGTCTCAGTAAAACTCCTGAAGCTCTTAGAGAGCTGTAGGCCGCTCTTTGAGGGATGCTCTTTGCGATTTGTGCAATCTGTCGTCTGGCACTAAGCATGACTGATGCGATGCTATGCACGTAATTTATACATTGCACTCAAAACCTTCTGGAACCTTCGGATCCTTCTGGAACCTTCGGAGAATATGCACGAGGTGCATGACATTCTATGGGTGAGATCGAACTGCTAGAGTGTGGCGTTTTAGGCACTTCTGCTGTGCTGTTAGATTCTCTTGAATACGGATTCAAAAGACTACAAAGTATTGTTGAATTGACTTCAATGACTCAAAATTCATTAACCCACCCGTTAAGCTGATTGCAAATGTGGTTTTCTCTTCAGACAATTGGTCAGATTTGCTACTCTAGCCCTTTTCCCTGAAGTCAACTCTCACTAGTAGGACACAGCTGACTTAGGACCGAAACGGTGCATTCTCCATTGGAAAACCACACACATGGGTCCTGATCCAATTGATTCCTATCTGGCGGTTATAGATCAGCCACCCTAACCAACGTTCTAGCCATAAGCTTTTAACTATTTCATACCTATAAGACCATGTCTCCTCGACTTCTGATTGTATTGCCTTAGACTATTTTATATCTTAGCACTACTACCGCGTACCAGATAGCCAAAGCTTCAGACTATAATCTATTCTTGCCGCCTCTATGACACAAGGGCATCCTAAATTTACAATAACTAGATAAATCAATCAATCAACTTATCAACCACGTCTTGCTCCTGAATATGTCTCATCTTCTTACTTTCCATAAACTTGTTCCACACCAGTTCTGCCGGGTCCTGATCCGGCTCGCACCATATAAACCCATCGCCGCCACTCATCCAGTACTGCTGAATCATCACCTCCTGCTCAGGCTCCCTTGCGGTCATGCCTCTTTTGAACAAGCGATTTACTGTGTCTCTCGTGCCGTATCCGTTCTCTCCATACAACTCAGCATCCACTTCTAGTATTCTATTGCAGAAACTCAGTTCGTCCGCCCGCGTAAACCACTCCCAGGGCATAATTCCCTTAGCAAATCTGACTGTTGTCTTGGGAGATGACTTGTCACCAAAAGACATAGTTGACAGCAGGGTCATATTCCCTATATAGGCCAGTAACATCAATTGGAGTTTTAAAGTATCAAAAAGTGGAAAGAAAATCCGCAGAATAATTTCTAAGCTGCCCAATCCGGCAAAAGTGGATCCCAAAAATACAAATCGCCTGCGATTCTTCAATTTGGACTGATACCGAGCATATTTTTGACTACCTACGGTACGATCTACTATCTCAAAACTGTTATCGATATTCCCCTGAAAGAGTTGAAATCGCAATGGGATTACCGCAACACTTGCAGGAGTAGGAGATTCGTTTCTTGCATCAAAGCATTCAAATGCTAAGAGAACATTATCGAAAGAAGGGTTCGTCACAAGAAAGTTTTTGAGTAGGTTTACGTCGAAATTTACCCTCTCGCTGAGAAGAAACTTCTTGGTAGTTTCTCTGAGCTTCTCCAACTCATTGCTCTGTCCTAACTTTTGAGCTTCGTACAACTGGCCTCGAACGTTTTGTGCCTGGGCTAAAAAGGCCAGACTTTCACGAGAAGTGATGGCACCACTTTTTATCGCATTGACTTCATGCGCCAAATTGTCTACCAGCTGTGTTTGGAAAGCTTTAGAGGAAAGAAACCTTATGTGGGGAAGTCTCATCAGGTGCATCCATACATCATACGAATGTGCCCCGCATAAACCAAGGTGACAGCCTAAATGGTGTACGGGCGTTTCCGTAAGATCTTTCTCTTTAAACGATCAATCTCACTCCCCGATTTCGTCTAGTTACTCTGTTGTAATATATTGATCCAATCTTACGAATGCGAAGACGGTAGAATTTTGGTGTCACAGGCACCATTGATGGGAGTTAGCGTTATTTGAACAAAGAATACGCATCCTATTTCGATCCAAGAATGAAAAAAGCAGCTGTGTCATAGAGTACAGATGATATTAAGGCAGACAAAACCAAGCCAAAGCATTTTGCTCCACTGAAACTGTCCCTCTCCAACGTGTTCCTCTTTATATCTCGCATCAATCTAAGGCCATCTCTTCAATATCTGAATCGATTAACATGTTCACTTGGTTCCATTAATGCAAAAGATCATACGCATACGGGCTCGTGTATAGTCGTCCTTGAGTCGGTAAACGTGTTGATCTTGTGCTCAACTTTTGGAAGTTGCATAAAGAATTTTGTCATTACAATGAAGGAGAAGAGTATTGTCTCGCAATAAGCTGAACGCTGTTTATATGGTGCCGCAATGGTTTTATAATCTTCGACTATGATTTATCATTCTAATCAGTTTGAAGTCGCGACCTAAAATTTGTCGCTGATGATTTTAATCAACTTGAATGAAGCTGACCCGACATCTGGTGATGTCTTTCAACTAACCTTCCTGTATTCCCATATGTCCAGAGACTCATGTTCAATGTTAAGAGCCTGAATCTACAGCCAATCAGTACTTATAAATAAACTAGAGAGAACAATTACCAGCCACAGCCTGATAGCATATTAAGCACATTCGCGCGTATATTACTAATTGCTCGTCAGAAATATCAAGCATCGCTCTTGGAGTTCACAGCTCCTAGGACTCCGCAACTATCCTACTTGTCATCATTTT